>PVKA01016770.1:30431-47320 GCA_004027165.1 Ctenomys sociabilis | reverse complement strand
GGAGGTGCTGGGCGTGCGGAGGTGCTGGGCGTGCGGAGGTGCTGGGCGTGCGGAGGTGCTGGGTGTGCGGAGGTGCTGGGCGTGCGGAGGTGCTGGGCGTGCGGAGGTGCTGGGCGTGCGGAGGTGCTGGGTATGCGGAGGTACTGGGCTTGCCGAGCCGCTGGGTATGCCGAGGGCTTCGTACGCCGAGGGCTGGGAGGAGTGCTGCGCGACTTTGTTCTGGCTGCAGTTCTGCACTCACTTGCTTCCTCATCCCTCAAGTCCAGCAGCCACTGGGGAAGCAGGTGGTGGGTGCTGGGCCTGAGGAATAGGACAGGGCCTGTGCTGCAGGAGAAATCGTGTTTGTTACTGGAGAGAAAACAGGGCTGGACAGCATGTGTCTGTGGCTGTCTTACTGTGGCTGGCTCAGGGCCGTGGAGCAGCCGGGGTCTTTCAGGAGCCCCCCTAAAGGGGAGGGGAGACCCTGTTAGCTGGCTGGGTGTGGGGGAGGGGCTGACCACACGTCAGAGGAATGATGGGAAGGGGAGCTGATCAATGAGGGTCTATTGATTTGCATCTCTTTCCCTACGATTTGATTAAGAACAGTATGGAGATGAGGTGGGGCTGGCGCCCCAGGCCAGCAGTGGTTTAGGGGGTCTTTCATGTTCTGGAGTTTGGAAGGGGCCAAGAGCCACTGGCTTTGTGCATGCTGGCAAGGATCGATAAATCGTATTAGAAATGATAATGAGTCAATTCTGTTTGCAGAGAGGTCTTAACCACCTCACTGCTCAGGGCTCCCAGGGAAGCCCTGGCTCAGACCCGCTCCAGCCCTGGCCAGCTCCTTCCCCAGGGCGGGGCTTCCAGGCCAAGCCTGAGTCCATGGCGGTGCTGCGGGCCGGGCCAGATGGGGCCAGGAGCTAGGTAGAGGCCTGGGGCCGGGGTCAGCCGTGTCAGACCCGGAGGGCCCCGCCCATACCCGTGGTACCAGGCCTTCCCAGCATCTCCCCAAACACGCCCGAGATGGGCCGCTCGGGGCCTCTCCAGCTGGGCGGTGGTGTGCCCGCTGGCCCTGTTGTCCACCAACAGTGCTGGTCACTGGTGGGTCACTGAGCATCTCAGGGACCCGCTCCCCTCTGTAAAGCAGCGTCCTTGTGCCCCAGCGAAGGGGGTGCTGAAAGTCATGGTGACGACTTTGCCCAGTCCTGAGCTAACGCTTGCTGCTTAGTCTGTGGAGCGCCAGGCCTGGCTGCCTCTCTGGACGCACTGAGGGGAGTGCTCACTTGCTGGGATTCTCAGGCCATTTCTCTCCAGAGAAAGGAAACCGTTCGCCTCTGAGTGGTTATGAGAACTGCGTGCACATCTGTGAGGGACGTGCCCGACATGGAGCTGGCCATCACTGGGGCACTGGACTGCTGAACACCCAGCTGGACTGACCCAGCAGGGTGCTGCGGGTAGGAGGCCCTCCTGAGGGCTGTGCCGGCAGCATAGGAGGCAGGCCCGGACTCAGAGAGGCTGTTGGCGCAGCTGTGGGGAGCTGCTGGTGCTCTGGGCCGTCCTGCTGGAGGGCCTTGTCCTGCTGGCTTTCCTATGGGAACCCAGCTTTCCTCATCGCGGAGGAGCTCAGGACCTCGCTGTCACTGAGGAGGCTGTGGGCTCCGGGGAGCTCTGGTGCTGGCCTTGAGCGCTGCTTCCTGGCTCCAGCTCAGGTCCCTCAGCCTGCCGGCGCAGACCCTTCGCCCCGCTGGCGCAGACTTTCTAGCTTCCACTGCTGACATTTGGGCCTTCCCAGCACAGATCTGTGAGGCGGGCCTGCGTGACAGTGTCGTGGGCTGTGGGCCTCCGGTTAGACTTGTGAGGGGCATCGTTATGAGCTCTAGGTTTGCAGCTGCACTCATGCAGGATAGTAGGATCCAGCCCCTCAGCTGGAGTCTTTGATCTTTAGTGTATGTTACGGACAGATTTCCTGCACTCTTTGTGTATGGTTATTTGGGTGATTATAAAATAATCTATGAAATGTGTCCAGTATTGTCTTGTTTCCCTTGTAAAAAAAAAAACCCAAACCACGACAACTGTCACCTCTGCCAGTACCGACAGCATCGACTGTAAAAGCTGTTTGGCCCTCACCACTGCGCTCACCCCTGCCTCCTCCCTCGCCCAGTGCCCTCCCCTACAGCCCCCACTCTCACTGTCAGCACTGTTTCTGCCTTCACAGTTGGCACCCTTGGCCCTGTCATTGGCCCCACCTGGGGAGGGACTGTGGCTTTCGTCCTAGCCCTGAGATCTTCTCGCATGCATCGCCCCACACACCCTGGCTCCTCTATTCATGCCTGCGTCCAGCCCACCCTGACACTGCTCCTCTGGAGGCAGACCTTCAGCAAGGTCCTGCATGGTGACCTGCCCACCGGGCCCCTGGCCCATGTGGTACTGTCTGCAGGCTTCAGGCACTGTGAATGCCCCTGCCCTGGCCACCATGGATGCTTCTGCCCGAGGCCTGTGGCCAGATGGGCAGCTCAGTGCTGGGGCTGTGGGAGCCGGAATGAAGTGTGCAGGTGGGAGGGTCTCTGGCTCTAGTGACAGACACAGCCAGCGTCCACCCTGGCTGTTGCTGCCTTTGTTCAGCTGGGCTGGGACTGCAGAGGGCGTGTCCTGATCCAGGCAGCTGGAGGACATGGTGGCCTTGCCTAGGTTGTTTGCCTAGGGCCCAGCACAGGCCACATGGGCATCGTGAGGGGATTGGAGGGTGCGTGAAGAATGCAGTGCCTTCCCACTGGGGGCCAGGGGTCCAGGGCTGCATAGGAGCAGAACTACAAGGAAAAGGGTCTACAGGGGCTGCAGTGCTGGCCTCGCTGTGTGGGCCTGGTGGCACCTGGGCTCCCCACGAGGGGCAGGGCAGCAAGTACCTGCCCAGCACCGACCTAGCCAGAGCAGGAGGAGCTATTGAGCTCCTCAGAGGAAAGGGGTGGGGTCGACTGGCTCCTGCTCAGCAGCTCCTCTGGCTGAGAACAAAGCTTGGTAACATGGGATTAACTGTTGATCAGAGCAGCACATGCTTGATTGCTACCTTCTGCCTGCCGAGCAGCAGGACCCCTGGGGTCACCTTCCTCCATGGACGCGGGGAGCTGGGGGAGCACTAGGGGCTGTCTTTGCTGGGGCAGATGTCCAGAGCAGCTCCGGGCCCCGCGGCGCCCAGAAGCCAGGCAGGGGCCCAGGCCTACATGACACTGCGTGAGGTGCTGTCGGCTCACCTGCCCAGAGACTCCCAGAGGGGCTCAGAGCTGAGGTAGCCCTGGAGGATAGCGCTGTGATTTAGGCTGAACAGGATAAACCCGCTTTCAGCACTCTCGCTTTATGCTTCTTTTACTGCACAATGCAGCACAGCCGGGAGAAGGGCCTGTCAGACCTGCAGCGGGGCCACAGCTGAAGAGCACACAGCTGCAGGAGCGGGCGTCGGTGCGGATCACGCAGCGCGAAGCTTGGGTGGCCCCCGCTGGCGAGCGCTGTGCAGTGGACTCTGCCTCTGCTGCCCCTCAGGTCTTGCTGCCCCGAGCAAGACCCTGTCATGGTGTCTGTCCCGACCGCAGGCACCAGATGTCTCTGATTTGGTCAGCTGTTTGACACACTTGCTGGGTCTGTGGGCTTCGTGGCTCTGTGGTGTCCCGCTGCGCTGCCCACGGACACTCAAGCTGTGTCCAGATGTGGGTGGGTGAACAGCGCTGCTGACCTGCACTTGGCTCATGGGGCAGCTGTGGACCAGCACTGAGGCACTTACCAGCCGGCCCAGGGCTTGAGCTTACCGCGCTCTCGTGGGGACCTGTACTGACAGGCACACAAGAGGTGGCTCATTGCCCTAGGTGTCCCCTGGGCCTCGCCTGCCTGCTTTTCAAGGCAGTGGCTCTGGTTGACGTGGTCGTGAGCATCAACAGGACTGGGTGCTCTTGGGAGTTGGGGTGCTTGCCAATCTGATGGACAGGGAGAGGGGTCTCGTCACTGTGGTCTATTGTATGGCCTGGGTGAGCTGTCTTTTTCCTTTGCTGCATTCTCCCCCTCTTTCTCCTTCCCTCCCTCCCTCCCTCTTTCCCTCCCTCCCTCCTCCCTCCTCCCTCCCTCTCCTCGCTGTCTCTCCTTCTCTCTGACCACTGCCCGGGAGAGACCTCTGAGCCCATTTTTGCGGTCTCTTCCACGCTGGTGATCATTTTTCCTGTGCTCCCTTGATAACAGGACCTTTATTTGTTATGTCTCTGGCTGTGTTTTAGAATGCTGGGTTTGCTCCCATTCTAAGGAATTCTCAGCAACAGAATTTTAACATTTTATTTGTATTTTTAGGGTCATTTGCTCCTTCCTTCAAGTCTGTGTGGTGCTTGAGATACACTGGTGTTGGCAGCTTAAATCTAACAAGAGATGAACGACTATAAATAAGTCAGAAACCACGTATTAGCTAGAAAAGTGTTGCAGGGCCTGGGGTTTGATCCCTGGCACCACGTGCTGCCCAGGGCCGCCCCTGGGCACACTAAGGCGGCCGCTGAGACCGGGTGTGGTGCGCACACCAGTGATCCCATTGCTGGGGAGGCTGAGACAGGAGGATCGCTGCCATCTGAGCTGTGTAGTATACATCACAATATATCAACTAAAATATACTAGCAAAGTGCTGAGTGTTGTAGGGAAATACATACAAAGGGAGAAAAAGAGAGAAAAGAAAAGTGGCTCGGTATTACTGGGTTGGCAGCAGTATTATTTTTAATTGTTATCAGCACTTGTTGGCAGAATGGAGTTATCACACCCGGCCTGGGGCTTGGCACCCCCTGAACTTGCGCCTATGGTCACACGAATTTTTCCTGTGTGCGCCTTGCGTGACTTTAGGGCTCCTAGCAAGAGGTCTGCTCTCCAGGGTCCCACAGCAGCACCCACAGCAGCGTCGGTTTCGGAGTCCGTGCCAGGCTCCGTGGTTCTGTGGACGTCGGCCCTGTGGTCCTAGGTAGGCTGGGCTCAGGCTCTCAGCGCCCACGTGCCCCTGGGCTGCTCACAAGCTCTCCACGTTCCAGAAATGAGCCTTGGAATCTTACTGAGCCGCAGGGACGGGGGAAGGACTGGCGTCTTTGTCACGTAGCTTCCCACAGCCCTGCTTCTCTGTAGTCACTTCGTGGTCATTAATTCCTCTCTATGTAATTCTTGCTCTGTTTGTTGAGGCTGTATAAGTTCGCTAGATCAATTCCCAGCTACCTAATATTCCTCGAGGCTCCCAGGGCCTTCTCAGCTTCTTCGCTGAGCTGGTTTCCCTCTGGGTCCCTGGCTTTGATGTCCCTGACTTGCCTCAGGTGGGCCCTCGGGCCGACCCATTTTCTCTTCAGACACAGACATGAGCACTGAATTGTCAGGTACGGACATTTTTTCTTGGTTCCTGTGCAGATCTGTGACGCACTCAGCCTCCTCTAGAGTTTGCGAAGTTTTACCCTTTGAACTTAGCAAAGCATCATCACTCATGGCCTCTGCGTAGGTCCTCTGAACCCCGCGCCTCTGTGCGTCTTCTTGTCTTCTTTCGCCGGCCCTCTGACATGGAACTGGCAAGACTCTCCAAGGACAATAGGGTCTTCTGTAAGGTACCTTTGGTTTGCTTTCTCCTGGTGTACCTACCTGGAACTGGGGATGGAAGGGGTTAAGCAGAAGTTTCCTGGACCGGAAATTCCATCGTGACCATGCTCACGTAGCATGACCACACAGGCTCACGCATGTCCTGAGGCCTGGAGCTAGCTCTGCCCATGGCAGGGGTTATGGCGTGGGGGTCCAGGGCATGAGCAACTCTGGCTTGGGGCTTGCCTGTCTGATACCTGGCTTGGGCTCACCCCCTCCCCGCCCCCCGCACTCTGGCTCCCTCTGAGGTTTGGGTTGGCAACAAGTTCTCTATTCTCTGATGTCCATGCTGTCCTGTGGAGGGGGCAGGGCTGTGTGGGCCCCTCCACTGCCCCTTCCAACGCAGCCATCCCTGGCTTTCCTATTGGGAGGTAGTGGGAAGAAGCCGGGGGCTTTGCCCGATCTCTGTTACTGGAGGCAGAATGGAGCGGCTGGGCAGCTTGGCACAGGACAGAGCGTGGCACAGCTGGCTGGAAGGCCCTCGTGCTCTGCCCCGCAGGTGGCAGGAGTGCCTGCACTGATGATGTGGCACTCGGGCCTGTGGCCTGGCCAGCTGTCCCTCCAGCGCAGACGCAGTGCACTCATCATAAACGCCACCCTTCAGCCCCCGTCCAAGGGCCTCTCTGGAATGTGGGTTTATGGGGAGCCCAGGCCCATAAACGCCAAAGAATGCATTCGGCAGCCCAGGAGCCGGAAGTGTGTTGGGTGGGGGCTCCTTCCTGGCGCACAGCTGTCTTTCAGCCATAATCAGTCTCCTCTGGCCCTGAATTCCTGCTTGGCCCAGCACCATAGCTCCTGTGCAGCCCGGGGCGGGTGGGATGGCTGGGGGCCTCCTGCCAGGCAAGGGTGGGCTCCACGGCTCTAGGGAAGTAGGGCTCATGGAGAACGGTGTGAGCTGCGGGCTCCCAGCATGGGTCCTCTGTGCTGAGACAGAGCCTCTCCTCCCTGAGGGTGCAAGCAGCTGCCCCTTTCCTGCCCTACAAGGAGGCCTGCAGATGGCCAGGGGAGAATGGGCTGTGTCCTGGCTTCTCCTATGGGATGGCTGCTCAGGCCTCGAATAGTGGGTTGCTGTGAGTCCTGTCCTGGCCACAGATGAAGCCTCTCAGGTGACAGGGACCCGATCTGCCTAATCCTTACGGGCTGGGGGAGGACGCCCCACTGTCCTCTGGAGCGCGTCCGTTCTTGGGTCCTGCTTTCTGGCCTTCTCACTGCTTGGTGGCATGGCCCACCAGCCTTAATGGCCACAGAGCCCCTTGGGGATGGGGACAGGCGTCTCTGCCCAGGCTGCCTGCACTCTGACCTAGTAATGCCTATCCAGAATTTGGGCAGCTGTCACTGTTCCCCATTCTTCGGAGGGGAGGTGTGAGTGACTTGCCATGGCCATGGGCTTCACCAGGGCTGGGTGACAGTGGCACTGCTCTGCCTGCTGGGATGGGCCTGGCACTTCTGCTCTCAGACAGAGTGCTTTCCTTTGCCCTGGATGTCCCCATTCAGCTCTGGGACGTGTGTGCTGCATTTCTGATGCCTGGCTGAATAAAAGGCAAAATTTCCATTCCACATGGGAAACTGAGGCTCTGGTTCCTGTGGGCTGTGATCCCAGAGGAGTGCAGCAGCGTGTGCATGGGCAGAATGGGTTCCTGGACCCAGCAGGCCACTTCTCGTGTGCAGGGCAAGGGCAGAGTCCACTCCTGCAGGAGAGTACCTCTCAGGCCAGTGCCAGGCCTGCTGCCCACAAGCACTGTGCTGGCTCTGCGGGGCCCTGGGCCCATCCACACATGGTGCACTGCCTGCTGGGTGGGCAGAGGCTGGGCCCAGAGAGAGACCTAGCAGTGAGGAGGCAAGAAGGGTGGGCGTGGCAGCTCACGCTGCGGTAGCTGGTGGGCAGCGGGGTCCCACTCCCAGGAGCTGGCATCTGACCCAGCTGGGCCTGTGCGCCTGGAGCAGGGGCGGCCGTGAGTGGCGATGGGGCCACCAAAGTTGGTGGGGAGGTGCCGTGTGCTGTAAGAGGGTGGGACCCGCGGAAGGAGAGGTGCTCACTGGCCCGCCCTGTCACCCCACAGAGCTGGCCAGCTGGCCTAGGGGGTTCTGACCAACAGCCAAGGGCTCTGCACATTGTGGGGGCAGTGTGATCCAGCAGCCTTGGGTGAAGGTCCTTCCAGGGAGGAACTAGGACCCTACCAGGGCTGGCAGGAGGGCTGTGCAGTGCTCAGAGGCAACCTGGGCTCCCGCCTGCAGCCCAGGCAGCTCCAGCAGGTGTAAGCCCAGCCATCCTAGGGAACAGGGGAGAGCAAACTGCAGCACCCGCTTGGTAGTAATTTGGGCTTTTGTGGAAGCTTGGGGGCTCTTAGCAGCCCTTTGGAAAGCTTTTGAGGGGGCAGCATCAGACAGAGAAAATCAATGGCCGATTCTCTTTTCAGCTTCTCTGCTGGGCCCTCCACAGTGGTCTGTGCAAGCAGGACCACGGGCAGCAGAGCAGCTCCCGAGGGTGCCTCCTGGAGGCTGCCCAGGCTTGGGGATGCTGCCCAAACAGCCTCCGCATGCTCTGCAGGTGGGGTCGGCACCTGGGGAACCAGGAGCCCCGAGCTCTGCTTGCCTCATAAGGACACCAGTTAGACTCATCGAGCCCTGGCCTCTGGGACCCTTTTAAACTGTGAGCCCCCCTTTACAGGTCGTCTTTCCCAATGCAGCTGTCAGGGGCCAGGGCAGGTAGGGACTTGGGAGCTACAAGTGGCCGGAAGCCCTGCCTCCCACACATCGGCAAGGCCAGGGCTCCACGTGCTGTGGACCCGCACCCCTCAGGCCCCCTTCAGGTGCCCCACCTTGGAGTGTACCCCCTAGTTGGGACCCACAGGCCCTTCCTCCGTGCCTGTTACAGGGCTCCCGAGGATGTGAGAGTGGCTTGGTCAGCACTGCCTTCCTGGTGTCAGGCACCTCAGCTAGCAGAGCCTCCAAGGGCTGGGGTCCCAGGTGTGTCCTTTCTGACCCCTCCACCCAGCCAGACCGAGGGTGACAGGGGTCTGGTCAGGCTGTGAGAGCCAGCCAGGCTGGGTCCTGAGCCCCAGGGGGACTGCTGCTGCTATTCTGTGGCACCTATTGAGCTGGGCCTCTTAGCCGGGGCGTGTAGGGCTGTGGCACACAGGCCCCTGGGAGGAGGGTCTCAGCTGCCACCTTTCCCTCCTCTTGGGCGTGAGCGACCTTCCCATAGCACCAGCCACCCTCAGGAAAGCCAGGGTCTGCATTCACAGCCGTGAATTAAGAAGACAGGACAGTGTGTTTGGGGTGAGAGAAGCGGGTGACTGGAGTGGAGAGGTGGGCGTGGCTCTGCTGCACCCCTGCCTGGCACAGGCTGCAGGACACCTGTGTGTGGGACCCTGACCCCGGCACCCAGTGGTGGAGCTGGTGCCTGCATGTGTCAATGGGAAAATCAAGGCTCAGAGATCAGGAGGGAAAGCGTGGGCCTACGGCTCGGGCAAAGCACTTCCACAGGCCCTTGCCCAGGGCGAGGAGGCGCAGGCGAGAGGTGCAACGGTGCTGTTGGGGAGCATCTGGTCCCCTGTGGTCCCCAACAGCCTGTCTGGGCAGCTGCTCTGGGCACTTAAGGTCTGGGTGCTAAGGTAGGGAGGGCATGGGGACAGCTTGGAATTCATGACCACTGCTTGGGAGGGAGGCAGCACCCCGACACCCACAGCGCTCACCCAGGCCTCTGTCTGTGCAGGACCCAGATAGCTGCCAGCTCCTGCCCCCGCCCTGTGTGCCCCCATTCTCAGCTGCTGTGGCTCCTGTGGTCACTGCTCCTGTCTTCTTCGTCCTCCTCCAAGGAGTACCTTTATCCCTAGAGGCCCAGCAGAGCCAGGTTTGATTACTGAGCCATGGGTGCAGCTGACCCCAAGCACCCCGAGAGTGTGTGGAACCCACCCAAGTGTGGGCAGAACCCTCAAGAGGTGTGGAAGGAAAAGGCCTGTGGTCTCTGTCGCCGTGGCCAGGAGGAAACTCGTGTTTCTGAGGCACCAGGCTCATCTTTCAGGACCTGCCGCAGGGCCAGGGGGCGGACTTGAGACTGAGAACCACTCTGCTCTATGCGACTATTTTAAAACAGGGCCTCAGTGTGTGCCTACTTTAGGTTACTGTGACAAATGTCCGAAACAAGCAGAACATCAACTGAAAAGGTGCTGGGCTTGGCGGAAGCTGGTCACTGATCGCAGGGGGAGGGCAGGACAAGGCCTCAGTGCCTGAAGCAGTCCAGCTACCCCAGTCTTGAACCTTGTCTGCTGTTAGTTGCTAGGCAACCTTGTGCCTCCGGACACTGACCTTGCAAGAGTGTAAATAAATGTTCCCACTGCTGTGCTTGGGCCTTGTGCTCATCAGGTAAACAGGCCTCCACCTGACCCAGCTCCGCTCTCTTGTCCGTCTTTTCCTCATTTCCGCTGCTGTTTCTCCCCATGATACACTGAGACACCAACCAGCCCCACAAAAAGGCTTGCATCACCTCGGAGTCCCGGGGCTTCAGTCGGTGGGGGGTGGCCGTGTTGCTTCTGGGCCTGTGGCAATGGGGCGTGTCACAGCACGGTGACTCCGTGAAGCAGTGTGGTCTCCTTGTGGTGACTGCAAAGCAAGACCAGGCTCCCTTCTGGGGCGCACCCCCAGCGGCCCGGCAGGCCCCGCCTCTTGAGGTGTCTACTCACCTCCCTGGAGCACGTGGCTGTGCTGTTTTTCTACCCACACAACCTCAGAAGACCAAGCTGCACCCCAGAGAAGCAGGAGAGCTCTGCATGCGGCAACATTACACGCATCTGTCTGGAGTCAAATAAGGAATTAGCAGGCATGCAAACGAGCATGAAAGCGTTGCCCTAGACGAGGACACAAGCACCAGCCGTCTGGGGCTGACGCGGACGTGGGAATCCGCAGGCCAGAGCACTTAGGCAGTTATTATAACTGCATTCCATATGTTTAGAAGTGGAGTAGAGACAGAAAGATATAAAAAAAAAAAGACATCCTAGGTCTAGAGATAAAAACGACAGCGTGTGCGGTGAAGAGCGCACTAGGTGAGGCCAAGGCAGGCCAGGCAGTGAACCGGAAACTCCCTGCGTTCCGAGGGCGTGCAGCGAGCAGCCCCAATTGAAACAGGAAGACTGTTGACTCAAGAAACGAGCAGGATGGCTCTGCGCTCCGGAGAGCTCCACGTGGCCAATGTGTGGCACTGGAGTGCGTTAAGCAGAAGAGAAATGTGGGGACAGAACTGCTGCCTGAAGAAATAATGACCAAGAGCTTCCCACGTGCAGCCCGAGGAAGTCCCGACGGGAGCACGAACGTGACCTCGGCACTGTAATCAAATTGCTCCAAACCAGTGATCGGGAGAAGGCCTTCAGGGCAGCCAGACCAAAGGGCACGCTGGCCCTGGAACGATGCCAGCTGGAGACAGGAAGACAGGAAGGCATCTCTCAAGGGCTCAGGGAAAAAACGCCATCGACCTAAACTTGTGTTTAGGTTGTGTCTCACAGTACCTCTCAAAAGCAAAGGCAAAATAAAACTTCTACAAATGTGCAAAAGCTGACTTCCTCGCCAGAAGACCTCACTACAAGGAATGTTAAGGTGCGCGCTCCAGGCGGAAGGAGGCGGTGTGGGGGGCGCGGGGGCGCGCAGGGAGGGGCCGCGCGGGGCTGGCGCTCTTACGGAAGAGTTTAAGACTTGTTTTTACTGTTTAACTTTCTTTAAAAGAAATGGCTTATAGCCGGGCGTGGTGGCGCATGCCTGTAATCCCAGCACTCGGGAGGCTGAGGCACGAGGATTGTTGTGAGTTCGAGACCAGCCTGAGCTACAAAGTGAGCTTAAGGCCAGCCTGAACTGCACAGTGAGACCCTGTCTCAAAAAAGACTAAAAAAAAAAAAAAAAAGAAAAAAAAGAAAAAAAAGAAATGGCTTATAGAAGCCAGAATAGTTTAGTGGGGGTTTATGACGCCTGTGAGGTACCCTGCAGAACAGCAGTGTGGGGTCGGCTGTACTTCCGTCCTCAGGTGTGAGTTGTGTGACGGCCTGTGACACAGACAGGGCTTTGACGAGCGCCAGAGCTTTGCACACACCGCACAGCTGCCAGCAGCTCACAAAACAGTGACAGCTCACAAGGCCACTCCAGAGGCGAGGGAGAATTGTGAACAGATAGGTACTCAGCCCAGAAGACGGCAGGAAAGGGAAGAGGGCAGGAGCTAAAGTTCACGAAACGCCCCAGGTGACAGCGGAAGGCCCCGCGTCCTCAGGATGCACAGTGTGCTGGGCCTGAGAGTAAGACCCTAAAGATAAAAGGCTCCAAGCCACAAAGGGTGCAGGTGATTACAGTGGAGCGCTCATCTCAGGTTGTTTCTAATTAGAAACATCTCTGGAGAATCCTGCTAAACTTAGCATATATCCTGATAACCCTATGGGTCAAGAAGAAATCTAAAGGGAATCTAGGGAGTATTTCAGTGTATCAAGATTTGTGGAATTCAAAGTGCTATGTGGAGGGACAGTTGTAGCATCAAAGACTTAGATTAGGGAAAAAGATCTCAAATCAAAGACTTCAGTCTGCACCCCAGGAAATCAGAAAAAGAAGAGTACATTGAACCAGTGCAAGCCGAAAGGAAAGAATAATCAAGATGAAGTCAAAGCAACAGCAAGCAGAAACACTTGGAGGAAACAGTGAGGCCAGAGCTGACAGACGAAGCATGGACCCTCAGCAGAGCGGTCCAGAGCAGGAGAGGGAGGGCGTGGCCCGCGACGCCCGGAGAGGCAGCTGCCAACTGGCGCAGAGGCGGGGCACCCTGCTAAGTGCTGTGCCAGTGAACTCAGTTACTCAAACTGGGCAAGTTCCTTGAAAGACAAAAATTGTCGGGGTTTGTGCCGGGCGAAGCAGACAAGCAGGCAGAAATATGCCTCTGAGAGACACAGAATTTGTGACTAAAAACCTTCCTGCAATGAAAGCCCAGCCCAGGCTGCTCTACCGATGAGTCCTACTGTACACGAGGACACATCACATACCCGGTAAGGACCTAAGGTGAGCGCTTGGCGACGGCTCAGCGGAGGCGGTCGTTGGTACATGGGTATTAAAGCCACCGAGGGTCAGCCTCAGGACAGCTCACCAGGCAAGACAGCCGCACTGAGTGCCACCCAGGAGGACGTGCGGGCCTGCAGCCTGGGCGGTGCTGGCAGGTGTGCGGGCGGAGGCAGCATGGCCAGTCCTGCCTTCGGGGATGTCACACAGAAACAGGGACAAAAGGCTGACAGCCTGGAGAAGCTAGACACAAAGTGAAACCGTGTGTGATCAGACAAAGAGTTTATAGAGCGCTCTAGAAAATACAAACTAATGATAATAGAAAACATCCCTGGCGGGCCCAGGAGGCTGGGAGGCAAGATTACCAAGGGACTCTAGGAATATTCACACGAGGGGCCGGAAGTTCAAAGGCAGCCTGGGCAAATTAAATAAATGTTTTAGGAAGATCCTGTCTCAAAATAAAATATAAGAACAGTTCTGGGATGCAGCTCAGTATAAAGTACCTGGGTTTAATTCCTGACATTGCAAAAATAAAAACCCAGAGTAATGGATAGGTGGATGTATTAGTTTATTAATTACCTTTACTCTGAGGGTGGTTTTGCTGGTGTGTGTCTGCTAAAACCTATCAAACTTCATGCTTTAAATATATGCAGCTCTTTCTGTGTTAATTACGCTCAATAAAGCTACTAGATAAAAACTGAGGTGAGCTCTGCAGTTGCCCCGGGGGCCGTGGGTTGGACAGTACAGAACAGGGATGGCTGTCAGCGGCAGGGACTGGAGTCACGGTCTGGGTGCTAAGCTTGGGGAAGCCGCGCAGCACAGGAGCCTGGGCAGGCCCCCGGAGCACTAGCTGGTGCGGGCCTGGGCCTGGATCAGGTGCAGCAGAGGGTTGGTGACCCTCAAGCTGGCGATGCAGGGTGAAAAGTGGAGGAGGCATGGGGGCCAGACGGGGTGCCGGGCCCGAGGGAGCGGCTGGGGTCAGCGCGAGGGTGAGCCGGTGCCACTTATCCCCACGGTGGGCAGAGAGACACAGGGAGGGGCCCGGGGAAGGTGCACACATGGGCACAGGCAAGCACACGTGGGAAGGAGCTTGACGGGTGGGCCAGCGGAAGGGAGGCCGGGCAGGGCTGGCTGTGAGGCACAGACGAGGCCCCTGCGGTCCTGGGCTCCGGAGCGCCCTCCCCAGGCGGCGCTTAGGGACTGCTGCCTAGAGGAGGCTGAGCCAGGGCTGGGGGGAGGGGCAGGCGCCAGGCACCTGGCTGCCTCATTCCCATCACCAGCGCTCCGAGGCAGGTCCAGCTGTGGGGTCCAGGGCCAGGCCAGATGGGCAGAGCCAGGACAGACAGAGCCAGAGTGTAGCCCCTGGGTCCTCATCTAGGGCTGGGGCAAGGTGGGGTGCTGGCCCCCATGGGGGAGGGCTTTACTCACTGGGGGTCGAATCCAGCTGGGTGCCATGGGGTTAAACGTATTCTGCTTTCTTGCTTGGGGACCATAAGGCTCCTGAGGGCGAACATGTCCTGGGGGCTGCGGGCCGGGTGCTAGGTGTGTGGTCCCAAGCCTGCTGGTGACATCTGTCCCAGCCTGGGCCTGGCCTGGGCTCAGCCTCCTCGTGGAAAGGCGAGGCGGCTTTCTCTGTGCACTGTGCCATCTGTCCCTTGGGCGAAATCGAGCAAACCCATAAAACCCAATGACTCTGATTGCAGAAGCCCAAATCGCTCTGTGGCTCCGGAGGCTGAGTTGATAAAAATGCAGTGAGTTTCCATTTGGACCCGTGTGACGGCAGGTGTGGTGTGGTCGTGCGCAGCTCTGCTTGCGATTAATAGACTTATGACACTGCTCATTAAGTGCCGGCGTTTACAAGGCCAGGCGCGGACGACCGGAAGCGCAGAGGGAGGGTGTGATTAACTCTAGGGTGAGGCCCTACTCTGGGCAGGAGGGCACCCGGAGCCAGCTGAGGGCTGTCTGTGGACAGTGCTGGGGTCCAGGCCTCGCAGGGTGCAGCTGCCGCACCGCGGGTCCATCGCTCTGTGACTGGAGATGATTGTGTTTGTGGTTTGCACAGAAATTCCGCAACAGATTGATTTTCCAATTATGCTGGAAAAGAACGAGCATCAGATGGAGGAGTCGTGCTGAGCCGAGCTGTCTGCGGGGCTACAGTGGGTGACCCCAGGTAGCCCTCAGAGACAGGGTCCCGGCGGACCCTCAGATGTCCCTCCTCATCCAGCTGGGGACAGTGAAGCCAGGATCAGGCGAGCCCTTGCTTTCCTGCAAGATCTGTGACCAGGACAAGCCAGATGCTTCAGAGTGGGTGCCTATAACCCTGCTGTCCTGTGCTTCCTGGAAGCCCCTACCTGGGTCCCTCCTGTGGCACCACGTTACACCTCCTCTGTCTTGCTGTTGGGGTTCAGCCATGGCCAGAGTGTCCCTTCTCAGAGTGTCTCTTCTCCTGGGGTACCATCCTATCTGCTCAGCCTGACTCTGGTGTCTGTAGTCAGGCCAGCCGGTGACAGGGAGGCCAGGGTTGGATGCTGCGGGAGTCCTGATGAGCAGCCAGATGCAGGGGCAGGGGTCTGGCTATGGGCAAGGACCTCGGCGTCCCGGGTGCTGAGGCTGGCAGAGGGGCTGGGTGCATGGACTGAGACCGCCCTTGCCCTCTCCTCGAGCCTGTCCTTGGCCTCCCCAGCTCTTGCATGAGTGGCCTGAGTGAGGGAGCTTGGCCAGCCACATCCCAGGAGCTAAGCTAACCAGGCAGTGAGGCAGGTGCTTGGGCTTTTCTGAGGGGGAGGCACTGGCTGGGCCTGGACCAAGGGTGGTTTGGATCTGGTTCTGCAGCCTTCTTGGTTGGAGCTGGGGCAGTGGTGCCTTGGCTGTTTGCAAAGGAAATGCCTTCTCAGGGCTCAGTCTTGGTGTGCAGTGAACTTTGAAAAATCAAACTAGTTTCTCAGAAAGCCTCCTGTGCGTTTCTAGGCCCACAAAGGGCTTTTGGCCCTGGCAGTCCCTGGAGCCTTCTTCTTAAAGAGAAGTGGAAAAATCCCATCACCACCTGCTGCTGCCAGAAATCTCTTGCTATCCCCAAGGAAAGGCGGCACTTCTGGGACTTCAGGGACCTGCAGCCCTCTTGGTGGGACAGTGCTGGGGAGGAAGGCAGTGGGCAGGGTGGAGCAGCAGGAAGGAGGTGACCTCAGGGTCAGGCCCTCCTCCCCAGGGCCCAGACCATCCCTGTGACTCTGGTCATAGGGGGGCTGTTCCTGCCATGTCCCACACAGCCCTCAGAATCCAGCTTCAGCAGGACTGCTCAGTCCAGCCTGGGTTCTGAGTGGACAAGGCCTCCAGCGCAGGCTGAGGGCAGGAGCGGCCTCCTGCTGATGGGTGTCTGTGAAAAACCACCCTATCCGGACCCTGCTCAACCATCAGCTTAGGTGCTGCATGCGGGGGTGTCCTGGCATGCAGGATGACACGTGGGGCACAGGTACAAAGCAGAGGACCTATGGAGGGCCCGGCAGCCGCTGCCTTCTACCCCAGGAGCAGCAGGAAGGAGGACCGGGGTGGGGCAGGGCTGCCCTGGAGGCAGGCTGTGGGGCTGGCGGTGGCTTCCCTGAGATGCTGGCCTTGGCTAGGGTGGGAAGCACTGATTTGCCCAGTGAGTACACAATTCTAAAGCCCACTTTGACTCAGAGGGGTAAACGGAGGCTCAGAGAGGGGCGGGGCATTCATAAGGTAGCAGAGCTGGAACAGGGTGTGGCCCTGCCTGGGTCCTGGGCTGGGCCCTGGGGCTGACACAGGGTCCCACACAGAAGACATTAGCAGGCACCCAGGCCAGGGCTCACCCAGTGTGGCCGTGTGAGTCAGCCGTGCTCGTAAATAATCTGCAGGTAAGGGATTTAATTTTCTCCTGCTCGCCCCGTGTTCCTGCTGCCTCATAAATCACGGCCATTTATGACTCTCTCTTCGGCACTTTTGCGATGGCTGATAATGGCTGCATAAGCGGCAGAGGGGATGAATCCTGCAGCAGATTTTAAACAAACGTGCATGTTGGAGCAGTAAATAAAGCTAAGCAGTGCGGTACGGGGCACCCCTCGCAGGTTGTGCCCAGAGCACATGCTGCCCCAGAAGGGGCCAGAGGATGCAGCTCGCTTCTAGGGACAGAGACCCCTTCAGAGCTGGCATGCGCACGTGTGCTTGTGTTCGTGTGGGTTAGAGCATCGGTGTGCTCGTGTGTGTGTGTGTGTGTGTGTGTGTGTGTGTGTGTGTGTGTGTGTGTGTGT
>PVKA01016770.1:0-30331 GCA_004027165.1 Ctenomys sociabilis | reverse complement strand
GAGCCCTGGAAACCTCAGACTACCCCGCCTATGTGGCCTGGCTCCTGTCAGGCCAGCTGGGGAGACTGGGGAGACAGGCCTGCAGAGGAGCCACCGGGTCGGCGTGGGCTGGAGGCCTGTGAGCGTCAGGCTGCTGCCCTCCAGGGACAAGCGCCCCTGTTCAGGGCTGGGATGTGGTGCCCCAGTTCCAAGGTCACACCTAACTCTCCTTCCCTCCCTCCCTCCTTCCCAAAGGACTGTCCTTATAGGAAAGCGGCCAATTCAGGGGCCAGGTGCTGCCTGCACCTGCTTGTCGCGCACACACACACACACACACACACACACACACACCTGTGCACGCACACCATATGACACAGGTGTGCAACGCATCACACATGCTACATGTACTGCACACACCCAAACACACAAGTGTACATATACATATCATGTACCAATAAGCATGAGTGAACACACACACGTACACACGCAGGCACACGCGTACACCCGGGCCTGGGGCTGGCCCACATCTGTCCTCACAGCGCACAAGGTACAGTGCACTCGAGTACATCCACGGTGCACCTCATGCGTGGTACAGGGCACATCTGCCGGCCCCAAGCACCGAGAGCCCAGACGGCCACCCGGGCTGTCGAAGCTAGCCTGCCCCTCAGAGGCCCCCGAGGCCCGAGCCCGCAGGCTGTGGGCCCCACGTCCCCACTGTTTGTTTTCTGCCAAGCCTGGCTTTGCCCGCTGTGGGGTTGGAGCACCTCCTCATGAAGCCATAAATGTAATTGATATTCTCAGCATTTCGAGAAAAAATACGAGTATTAAAGACACACACCACACCTCATAAAATTCTCTCATATTTCTTCTTTATGGTGGGTTCTAAAATTGGCAAAATAAATTCCCTAAAACCCATTACACTTAACAAAGAGTGTGTTTTGGAGGCAGGAGGCGCCGAGCTGGGGCTACGCACGCAGCACCCCGAGCGGGCCGTTCCCCAGCACTGGCGGAGTGGGCGCGCTAATGGCCTTGCTCCGGCTGTGCGCAGCCCAGGGCCTGGCGGGGTTAATCTCCTGGCCAGGCCTTCTGTCTTCCTCTGAGGACACTGGCCGTCTGTCCCCAGCGCTGTGGCTGACCGGGGAGGCAGGCACCCCTCCTGGTGGGCGCTGGGCGCAGCCCCTTACCTCAGTGTCCTGGTTTAAATCAGAGTAAAATGCAAAGCCTATAATTCTCTCTATTTTTTTTTCCTTGTTCCTTTTCTCATTGACAAGACTAAGGCCCCCAAGAGCAGGGTACCACAGTCTTCAGTGTGTAAAACCAGGTCTATGGAGATTCAGTTTACGTGCCACGAAGCGCTTGCCTCTTTACAAAGTAGTTTGTGGAAAGATGCCCAGCGTGTGCAGAGTTCCTGCGAGTGCAGCTCCGCACTTGCCTTTCACCCTCGTGTTCCTGCGGCGCCTGTGGTTTGGAGGCGGCGAGGGCAAACGTCAGACCATCCTTGTCTTCTCAGGGTCCCCTTCCTGTCCCAGGACTTACCTAGGTCACCATTCTTCCCCTGGCTGTCACGTTCCTGGGTTCCCTTGGTCTGCAGGTGTCTCTGATATTCCTTATTTTGATGACTGGACAGATTTGGGGAGAACCAGTCCAGATTTTTATAGAACGCCCTCCCCTGGGTTGCGTCTAGTGTTTTCCTCATGGGTGAACTGGCGGTGTGTGGGACGAGGGCCACAGAGGCAGAGTGTGTTTCCATCCCTTATTTCTGGGTGCATGCTGTGACCCCAGTGTCACTGGATCCCTGCTGAGTGGCACTGTGAGGTCAGCACCCCCTTTCCGTGCTGCGCTGTGGCAGGCAGCCGGTATCCCACTTCCTGAGGGGGCTTCTTCTGCTCTGGAGACAGCCCTGCTTGCATTGGCCTTTTTATCTGTACTCCCTGGTGGGGTGCACTGTGATGCTACAGCACCCCACACTCAGGCTCCTTCTCTCCCTGCCCACTGCGTCCTCGGCCCACCCCACCCTGAGTGGCCTCACTTCTTGGCTCCCAGGGCATCTCCAGGTCCCTCAAGCTGGGGAGTCCTGTGTGACCCTGAGCCTGGGCTCTGGGTGCTGCTGGGCTGTTGCTTCCTGGCTCTCTGCTGTCAGAGTGGGGAGGCGTGTGCGTTTGTGTGTACACATGCGTGTGTGCTGACTGTGAACACACTTGCACACACACAGGTTTTCTGTGTAGCTGTCTGTGTTTGCAGGCCTCCCCAGCAGGACGCAGGCCCCGTGCACACCAGGAGGCACTGTCGGAGCGGCTCCCTGGGCCCACAGCTGGAGGGCTGCCAAGGGGGAGCCCTGAAAACCCGAGCACTGTGGAGCTGAGCATGTGAGCCCCAGTCAGGGGGCCAGAGAGGACGAGGCGAGACATCCCTGCTGAGAGCGGGGAGCATCTCCACGCCTTGCTCCACTCAGCTCCCGCAGGTAGCAGAGCCGCTGGCTCCGCTGAGCCCACTGACCCTGGTGCCCGTCTCTCCAGAGGCACGTCATAGACACTCCCAGAACGAGTGGCGGGGACCCATGAAACTGGCACCCATGTCAGTGAGGCTAAGTGGGTGCCTCACAGTGCCACTCAGCTTAGCCCACATCTGCCTGTCCACTATGGCTCCGCCCCGCTGGCCAGGGGATGGGGACCCTGGCCCCACACTCACAGGGTGGGCCCCGGCTTGGCACTACGGGGTGTGGAAGCTCTACAGGGTCTAGCCAGAGGCCTCGGGTCCCTGTAGTGACCCTGAGGGGGGCGTGGGGCCACCTCATCCTCTTTCCTCCTGGCCGTAAGGTAACAGTTTTGCTCCACCACACACTCCTGCTGGGAGGTCCTGGGCTGCTGCAGGCCCATCGGCTGTGGCCTGAAAGCCCGGACACTGAGCTCTCGTCCCTCTGCAGGCTGAGCGTCCTAGGCATTCGCCACCCTCGTGCCAATGTCGACACCCGTGTGCTCTGTGGACCCCCAGTGCCCGAGCCCTGAGCTCCACCGGGTCAGTCTCTCTCACCTGACTGCCAGCCCCCCTCGTCTTTCTCCTGGCTCCACAGCTTTGCCTTTCCCAGGATGCCTCAGCCTGGGAACCACATGGCACCGGCCTGACTTCTCCTCGTGGTGTGCGTGGACGGTGCTCTGCGCCGCTGAGCCGGCTCATCCGATCCTGTCTTCCCGATGACAGCTCCCTGGCCTGGATGGCGGCAGCGGAGCCCCGGCCTGCCCGCCTGCCCGAGCCATCTTGGCTGCTTCCGTTTCTAGCAATTAGGAACAAAGTTGCCATAAACATTCAGGCGCAGGCTTTTGTGTGGACATACGTTTGGAAATCAGTTGGGTAAACACCTAGGAATTCAACTGCCGGCTCAGATGGCGGGACTATGTTTAGCATTGTCAGAAGCCGCCAGACTGCCTTCGAGTGGTGGCCTGGCCTGCACTGCCACCAGCGAGGAGGGGCGGCCGCTGCTGCACGCTGTGTCTGGCGACGGTGTTGTCACGCTTTGGAATGGTGCCACCCACAGACCCGCAGCAGCGGTGTCTCATTGCTCTGACTTGCAGTTCCTTAATGGGAGTGATCTCAAGCAGCTCGTCGAATGTGTGCTGGCCGTGCGCTCACGGACTTCGAGTGAGATGTCTGTACAGACGTCTTCCTCACTTAAAAACTGCCTTGCTTATTTCCTGATTGTGAAGCTTTAAGAGTTCTATACATATCTGGGGCACAAGCTCTTTACCTGATATGTATGAGACTTACAGAGATTTTTCTCTAAGCCTGTGGCCTGTCTGATTATTCTCTAAATGATATGTTCCTTAAGGTGGAAGTTTTTCATTTAGAAAGGTTCTACTTAGCTGGGTGATGGCGCATACCTGTTATTCCAGCTCTTGGGGAGGCTGAGGCAGGAGGGCTACAAATTCAAGACCAGCACAGGCAATTTAGCAATTTAGTGAGACCCTGTCTGAAAATAACAATTAAGGAAAAAAACGCTGTGTATGTAGTTCAGTGTGAGTATCTTGGTCTTGGTCCCCAGATCTCTCTCTTTCTGTCTCTGTCTCTGGGGTCTCTCTCTCTCTCTCTCTCTCTCTCTCTCTCTCTCTCTCTCACACACACACACACACACACACACACACACACACACACACACACACAGTGTCCAACTTGCCAGTTCTTTGGTTTCTAGATTGTGCTTTGGTTGACGTAACCAAAATATCATCATCAACTCCAAGGTTGTTTTTTTTTTCTTCTAAAAGTTTTATAGTTTTACATTTACCTTTGGGTCTATGATTCATTTGATCTAATTTCTGCAAAATTGTCCTTATACTGTTTTAGTTACTTTTCTCTTGTTGCTAAGACAAAACCTGACACCCTAGATTAAGGAAGGAAGGTTTCAGTCCATAGTGAGTTGGCTCCAGGGTGGGGTGGCGTGTGAGAGGGGCCACGCTCCAGGCAGAAGACGGCTGCAAAGCCACGAGAGCCACGGGTGCCACAAGCCTCTTCCTCCTTCCAGCGCATACGGGCTGCCCATCCCAAGGAACATGCAACACTCAGAAAGCCGATCCCAGCCCTGGACAGGCAGCCGGTCACAAGCTCTAGCCCGGGCTGCCTCCAAAAGCCCACCTGCAGGAGCGCAGGAGGCTGGGTGGGGCACCCAGACACAAGTCCTAGCACCCGTGTCTAAATAGGTGCTGTTTTGACTCCGGATGTCCAACTGTTTCAGACCATCATTAGAAAAGACCATTCTTCTCCACGATGTTGCCCGCAGGCCTTCCCTGAAGACGAAGCCAGCAAGGTCTGTGCCTGCTGCCTCAGGTCTCTGCTCCGTCCTTTTACCAAGTGGGATTGAGAAATCTGAGTCCTCCAGCTTCGTTCCTGAGCCGTGCTAGGTCTCCTGACTTTCAGTACAAGCTTCAGGATCAGTCTGCCATTGTCTATGAAGAGCTCACTTGGATGTCACTGGAATTGCCGTGACCACGTAGACCATGTCCCAAGGAGCCTCCTGGTCCGGCGGGGTGTTCAGAGCTCCACGGTGTTTGGCATGCAGGGCCCTCACCTGCATGTTAGGGTCGTAGCTTGGGATTCTGATGTTAGCGGGTTCTGCCGTAACTACCATTGTTTTTTATAAACTTCAAGTCCAACTTTTTTTACTAGCATATCAGAGAGCATTTGACTTTTATGTTAGCAATGTCTCTTGCAACTTTACTATACTTGCTTGCTTGTTCTAGGAGACAGATCATTCATTCATTCATTCATTCATACATTGGTTTCCAAATGGAAAATTAAACCTGAAATAAACTCCACATGGGCATGGTATATAATCATGCTTACATGTTGCTGGATTTGATAATATTTTGCTGGGGATTTTCACATCTATGTTCACAAGAGCTTTTTTCCTGGTGACGTCTTTATCTGGTTCAGGCGTTAGTGCAGCAAAGGTCTTAATGCGATGAGGTGGGAAGCGTTCCTTTGCTGTTTGCTCGCGCAGTGACCGGCCCTCTCAGGCGGCAGGGCTCGCCACCAGAGCAGTGTGCTGGGTCCTGTTGCTTCCTGCTTTGAAGGGGGTTCGTGACTGCCACTCCTTCCCACCCAGACCCTGCATGTTTGGGGTCCCTCTCTCTCCCGATTGGGAGCTAGTCTGCTCCATCTCACACTTTCAAGTGTGTATACAGAGCCACGCTGATTCTGTGTCAGCCCCGTAGGGTGCCTGGGACAGTGGTAACCATATCCGTCATTTCTGATTTCTTTTTCCTTAGCCTGGCTGCGGATTTATCCTTTTATTGATGTCAAGGATCTTTAGATTATGTAAATTTTTTAGTTGATTTTCTGTCTTTAATTTCACTGATTTCAGTAATTTTTATCATTTCTCTTTTCCTTGTTCGTCTAGCTTCGATTGTTTTTCTATTTCTAGTTTCCTTAAATTATGTGAGGCCCTTCCCCCATGCAGCAGACCAGCAATTTTGATCATTGGCAGTTTCATTTAGTCCAAGACATTTCTCCGTTTCCCTGGAGGCGTCCCTTCGGGCCCCTGCGTCACGTGGGAGGCCATGTCTGCTGTCCGCACATCTCATGGCTCCCACTCTCTCTCCTGGCACCAATTTGCAGCTTTGTCCCACCGTGGTGCAGAAGCAGCTGTTCACAGCTCCTGTTCCGTGGGGAGAGCGACCTCCGGGCTTGGGCCCACAGCACAGCCTGGCAGAAGTGGGCGCCCGGAATCTTGGGCTTCTATCCCCCAAATCTACAATGTGCAGCTTGAAGCGTGACCAGGGGCCAGAAGCGGCGCTTTTCAATAGCAGAGAAGCATTTGGCAAAACCATCTTCTGCGATGTGTTGGAAGGCAGAACAGAGAGGGGCTTGGAGTTTAGGCAGAGACGTTTGGAAACCAAGTGTGGCTGGTGCATCTTGGTTGCTATGGGAAACAACAGATAATGCACCACTGGGAAGAGAAGCCCTCTGGCGAGAACTGCTTCACAAACAGCCAGGAAGAGGCAACTTTTCCTTATCTTTTAACTAATAAAAGATAAGCTAGAGAAATGGTTTACTTGGTGAAGGCCACCTGGACCTTGCCCAGTGGCCAGAGCAGCTGGAGCATGTGGCCCCCACCTTTGTCACCTAAGAGCCCCTAAGTCTTTCCAGCCTGGTAAGACCTTGCAGGAAAAGATTTGGGGGCGCTGCTGTCCCCAGGAAGCCTGCACAGTTCCAGGGTTGTGTGCAGCTTAGACAGCTCAGCGGTGCTCGGGTTGCAGGGACACAGATGCAGACCAGGCCTGGGGAACCCACGTGGGTGTGCGCAGTGCGGTCAGCAGGGATGGTGACCGTGACGGTGCAGGGGCAGAGGGGTTGGTGCCGGTGCCTGTGGAGCACGTGTCTCCCAATATTGTCTTATCGTGTGGCCCACACAGGGCTGAACAGAGATGAGACTCCAGGGTGCTGGCGCTCAGAGGTGGGGGATGGGGACACTGAGAGTGGTCAGGTGTGTGACTCTGGAACTGTCTGAAACTTTGCCAAGATTTCCTCTCCCCATGCAGTGGGGCTAGAACCAGGGTTTTCCTGAGGAATGGGATCCAACCCTTTTTATTTTTAGTCAGGGTCTTGCCACGTCACTAGTTTGGCCAAACTAAGCTCAAAATTTCCATCTTCCTGCCTCAGCCTCCAGGATAGGGGAACTGCAGTGGATACCATGACACCTAGCTAACTGTCTCAGTTTGGAGGCTGAAAGTCTAGTATTCTAAGAGACTCTGAGTCCTGGAAAACCCACGATGGATGTGACCTTGAGCGTGGTACAGACAGCTGTGCGTATCTCAGCTTGGGGCTCTGGGATCGTCTGCTTGGTGGCCATAGGCGGCCATGAGAAATGAGAGGGCCTGGCAGTCTGTCCCTTCCCTTCTACAAGGCAGGGAGTTTCTCACCTGGTCGTGAAGCTGGGCGTGTTGCGTCCAGCACAGACCTGTGGCTCCCACAGGAGCCACATCTTCTCCCTGCCTGCCAGACAGGGCTGGGTCCCAGGAGAAGGGGCCCACGGGACCCAGCGCCAGCACACCTCTGCCCTTAATGAACGCCTCTCCCACTTACAGTGAGAGCGTTTCTGCCTCGATCTTGAATATGCATCTTCTAAAATGCTTTACAAATTCAAGAGTCTCTCAAGCATTTTCAGCCCTCCAGTTATTAGAGAAATTGGGGTGTCATAAGGATTAAGGAAAAGATACTTTGGGGGAGAAGAGAGTAGAAGATCAAACACTTATCTGCACAAATAAACTCTGCATCATCTACCACTAAGCAGCATTTGACATTTAAAAAATATTTGATCCGTGTTTTGGCTTCTAGAGCTGCTTCAGGGAGCCCAGACGTGTAAATTACATTCAAATCAGGGTTAAATATAGTTCTCAGAAAAAGACTGTATGATTTAAATTGCCTAATTATTTGGGGAAAATCTGTTCTCCAATAATTAAGAGAATGAGGATGCGTGGCTTCTTCCTGAAGGGGCAGCACCAGATCCCCCATGGTACCAGGGAAGGGACGGGGCCCACCAGGCCCCGATGGAGACCCCCTGCAGGCTGCAGGCGGGTGGGCTGGCTTGGTCTGGTCCTCACCCCTGCAGGGTCTGTGGCCTGGTAGGGCATGGAATATTTAAGCATCAACTAGAAGCCGATGTCGGGTGTTGAGCCAGAGGGGGCGCTGTCAGCCGTGCCAGGCAGGGAGCGCTGCCAGCTCGCCTGGCGGGGCTCCCTGGCATACGTGAGCGCCCAGGCTGTGGCCAGACGTCTCGGGAGGGATCGACGGCAGCACGAGCCAGCAGTCAGCTAATTAGGTGCTGTTTCTTAAAAGTCACGCGGGGAGGGCTGTATGTGAGAGCACCAGGCCCCGGCGTGGATGGGTCTCTGCTGGCCTTAGCCAAGGCAAGGGGCACTGGGCCCTGCGAGCCCATCTGGGATGGAGAGATTTACCTGACTCGGAGTCCTGGGGAGGATTACAGTTCAGTGTGGGTGGCTGGCCATGCAGGGATTGAGTCATGTCACTGCTGTGTGACCTTGGACAACTGCTCACCCACTCTGAGCCCCAGCCATCCTGGGAAACAGACTGCAGTGGCAGGTCCCTCCCAGGCAGCTGTGGGCCAGTCATGCCCTGTTAGTGAGATGGCTCTTGCTGAGCGCTTAGCACATGTCTGGCAGGAAGAAGCCCGGCCCCGTCACCCTGCAAGCATCTGCAGAGCACCTAGACGCACCCTAAGTGGCCCAGGGTGAGGCTCTGCAGCCTGCGGGCTGGTGGCTGCTGCTCTTCTCGGTGTGGATCCCTTATCCACTGGGGAACAGGAACCGAGATCGGACAGAGAGAGGGTCCCAGGAGGGCTTTGATGGCTGGGCAGCATCTCTGGTGTACGGGCTGGCAGCGTGTTCTTGCGCGTGAACGTGTACATGTGTGCATAAGAGCAAGTGCAAGTGTGTGAGTGGGTTCTGAGCCTGGGCCTAGGCTGCCAGGCACCTGCAGCCGCAGAGGGGGAGGGCTGGGGGGGAGCCCTGGAGGTGGAGCCAGTGACATCGGGCCCCAGTCCCTGAGCTTCCACGTGCAGAGAGTGTGCAGGGCCTCCAGCTTGGGGCCCCCCTGGCGGTCTTGGGACCCAGCTTTCCAGAGCCCACAGTGCGGGCAACTGCTCAGGTAGTATGGTAAGAGAACTGGGTCCATCTTCCTGGCCTGGGTGGGCCAGGGATCCTTACCCCAGGAGAGGTCCCAGTTGTAATGCTGCACATGAAGAGAGGCCTGCAGCAAGTGAGGGGCTGTGTGGCTGTGGTCGCGGGCCCCCTCTGCAGGGCTGGGCAGGGTTGGCATGTAGGAGCTGGGAGGGCAGGCACGAGGGCAAGGTCAACGGTCAGTGGTCAGTGAGGCTACAGCCGGCTCTGGAGCAGAAGCACGGCAGTCACTCCCTGGCCACACCTGCTGTTGTTTGCCATGTCTCAAAGGACACTGACGGCTGCGCAGCTGATGGACTCGCATCCAGTGTCCCCTCATGCGAGACGCCAGTCCCTGGTGCTTGAGCCACAAGGCATCCCGGAGCCCCAAACCCTGCAGGAGGCCCAGAGGAATAGAGTTGAGGGTCATAGGCAGCTCGGCCTCCTCACTGGAAAGTGTGTCACTCTGACCCCTGCCAAGGGCGGACCATGCTGATGGTGGCTTTGGGCAGAAAGGGGCAGTGTGAGCCTTTGCTGTCTAGGGAGACAAAGGGCAGTGTGCAGGGAGGTGCCCTGGGCCACAAGCCCCCCACCTGCTTTGGAGCCCTGGGGCAGAGGCTGGCAGAACCAAGGCACACCTTGTGGGGAGATGGTGGCCTCTGGGGCACCCCCCAGGAGCCCTGTGTGCGCAGCGCCTGGGAAGAGGGCTTGGACCTCTCTCAGAAGAGGATCGCCTTCGGATATCACCTGTGTCCTTGCCACCTGTGACTGGGGATTTTTTTTGTGTGTGTGTGGAACCAGGGATTGAACTCAGGCCCTTGCACTTGCCAGGCAAGTGCTTATTCTACTAAGCCATCTTTCTGGCTCGCCACCTGTGACTGGGGACAAGGAGCATGGTATAGAGCAAGGACTGAAGTCCTAGCACCGGAGCTGGCTGATTAGTGAGCTCTCAGGGGACCACTTTGTACCCTGAATGGCCCGGTATCCAGAAGCCAGGGATGGCAGAGTGCTGTGGGGCTCTGGGGTAGGTGGGAGAAGGGTGGGTCGCCGTGCCTAGTTCGGGTCTCTGCCCTGCGTGGCTCATCTCCACCCCGATCAGTGTCACCAGCTGCATGGGAGCCCAGGCCCGGCTTGTGTGGGGGCCCCTCAGGCTCCCAGGACCACTCTGAGTCAGCCGGCCACTGCATGGGGACCTAGGATCTGGCTGGGTGTGAGTGTGCCCATTGCCCGCGAGGCGCAGGGCGCCACCACTGCAGCTGGCGGTGTCCTTACCCATGCCTGTGTCTGTGCCATCACCCACTCCCAGTCTCCCTAGGTCACAGGGAAACGCACAGGGGCTCACCTTGGCATGTCCTGGGCACGAGGGACGAGAGCTGGTTAGTGCTGTCTGTCCTCTGGGGCCTCCGCCTTGCTGGCTGTGGTGCTGCGGGCTGAGCCCCTGGCAGTGCGCGGGACGGAGGTGGCCACTCCACCTGGCCAGATGAGGGGGGTAGGGGCTGGTGAATTATTTAGAGTTGCCAAAGGTGTCAGTTAAAAGCTAATTAAAAAAAGCTATCTGCAGAGCAATGCTATAAAAGAATCATAAAATTCCAATCTCATTTGTTCCACCCAGCTTCCCTGGGTGCATAGCAGCCCATAAAAGGCGGACGGACGTGCCATTGTCTCCCGCGCTCACAGGGCCCTTCAGTGCCATCTGTGAGGCCTCTGCCTGGCTGGGCCTAAAGGGGTCGCTGTGCAGCTCTGAGGGACAGGGGAGGCCGCCAGCCTGTGCACAGGTGTGCTAGAAGCCAGGAGGCAGAGGCCTGGAGACCCCAGAGCCCAGGCATGGTCCACCCTCGTACAGGGCAAGACCGGGGCTGCTCAGGCCATCTGTCCTCTGTGTGCAGTGATGTGGCCTGGTGCTGCAGGTCTCATGCCAGGCCTACCAGTGGTTAAGTGGGGACAGCCACCTCTGCATCGTTGGGGCAGTATGGGTCAGGCGCCCAGGCGGCCCCATGGGACAGGAGGACCTGGCTCTCAGCACCTGGGCCAGGTGTAGGCTGGGTGGAGCTTGTGTCCCCGAGGTGGCCCCAGTGCTGGGCAGCTGCAGACAATGCACCTCCCTGTCTCGGCCTCTCAGGCCAGGGCAGCAGACTGCAGCCATCTGAAGCCAGCAGTGCCTGGCCGGGGTGGAAGCCACCTCAGGACTTCGTCTGACTGCAGCCCCCTGCCCTGTGGCCATGGGCATTGCCTGCTGCCCCTGCAGCACTGGCCTGGTTGTTTGTCCCGCAGCTGAACATTGCTCTGGGTTAGGTGGTGCTTCTGAGGGGATGGCAGGGGCATGGACCTCTGAGTTTGAGCCCTAGAACCCTGCACAGGCGGCCTGGCTCCCCATCCCACCATGAGACGGAGCCTGTGCCACCTATTGTCAGGCTGGGAGCGTGGCTGTGTCTCGGATGGCAGCAGCCAGGAGGTAGTGCACTGCCCAGGGGCAGGCTGTGAGCTGAAATCGACACCTCGCCGCGCAGACAGCACCGATTTTGCAGTCTGGGCTTGGCTTTATGCCGTGTGTGCGAAGCTGCCACGCTCTGGAAGGAAGCTGTTGGTGGTCAGTGGTCCAGCAATGTCTGGACCATAGAAGAGAGTCTGCGCAGAGGTCTCAGTGCCCTTAGGCTGCCCACCTGGGGAGAGACCAGGTCTGTCACTGGGGCCTGAGAGGACAAGGAGACATTCAGGGAGAAAGGAGCCCAGCACTTGGTGCCAGGGTGGCCGCTGAGGGGTCTGGAGAGGGCTGGCTGACCTCCTGGGTCATCAAGGGCCTCTCTGTGTGCTCCTGGGAGATGGCAGAGACAAGGATGGTCTGTGGCCCATCCTGGGGGGCTGACCTCACGCAGGGGACTCCACCTGGGGACTGTGTCTCCTCCCTACGTGGTCACCTTGAGGTTTGGAGGATGTAAACACTCAGATCATGGCCACACCAGTTCTACAGACCCCACAAGGCAGGTCCAGAGTAAGATGGGCCTGCTTCAGACCACCGGCAGGCCGGGGAGCAAGGGGTCAGCTGTTCAGTCAAACTGGCCAAGTAGAACTGGCCCCGGGGTGACAGCCCTCTCCCACCTGCATGGCCTTGGGCCCCGGCAGCCTCAGGCTCCCCCGCAAACAGCGCTGGCACACGCGCCCTGGTGCACAGAGCTGGCAGAGGAGCCCTGCGCTGCAGGCCCCTGCCTGTGTGTGTCAGTGGGGCTGGGCCTCCTCCTGACTCCATCGAGTGCTTCTCAGGCCTCGCTCGCCACAGGTGACCGGTGTGCACCAGGGGTGACAGGGTCCCTGGCCCCTTGCTTTGCATCTGAGTAGCTGCAGCTGCTGACAGAACGATTCCTGTGGACCCGGAGCCACTCACGGTTGTCCCTGGAAGCCTCCCCGGCTGCGTGTGTCCCTGCAGGCTTCCCTTCCCCCAGCCACCCTCTGTCCTCCAGAGTCCTCAGGCCAGTCTCCTTCTACAGGCTTCTCTCCTCGGTGAGACCCTCATACCTGCCCTGCTGTGTGGCCTTGTGGCTCCTCGGAGGGCACCATGCACCGGCCCCCACAGATGATTCGGTTATGCCTTTAGGTTGCCCACAAACACCGTCTGAGTCCCAGAAACCGTCCTGGGCCCTACACTGCCTGGGGCTGCAGGGGAGGGGAGGTCTGGCACAGGCCACACAGCTCAGCACACTGCCGCCCTCCTGGCTGGCCCTTTTAGAAAGCGGGTTTTGTTCTTCCCAGCATCTGTGGTTTCTGATGAGTCCTAAAACATTTAGTAAGCATTTGGCCTCCAGTGTTGGAAGTGAGGTCCTTCTGAGCTCCCTATGGAGACGACACCAATCACCAGCACTCCTGGGAGCCCCCAGCAGGGCCTCCCTGCCACCTCCCACAGGAGTGGCCCTGCTGTCCAGCCAGCGTGAGCACCATGGGGACCATGTGCTACCAGCTTCCCCTGGAAGGAAGGACTGGCTTCGCTTGGAGTCTTTGGATTCTTGTTCTAAATAGGCTCAGACAATTCCACAGCCCAGGTCAGAGTGGGGCGGGGGCAGAGTAGGAAGGCGCAGGAGCGCGTTGGTCCAGGTGCCCCTGCTAGACAGGGCAGAGCCGAGGTTGGACGCACCTGACCTCACTGGACTCCAGAGCTCCGGTCCTGAAGTGGCAGGTGCTGCTGCTTCTCAGGGTGAGTGGGCAGCTGGTACCAGGGGCCAAGGGGGTCCTGGCTGGTGCCTCGGGCCCGCTTCAGCTGGCTCCTCCGGCAGGGATTCTCCCTCACAGGGCAAAGGCTGCTTCTGCCAACAGCGTGGCAAGGCGGAAAGGAGGGACCCTCCACAGCTGGCTGCGACAGTCGGGGACAGGCTGGGCCAAAAGGCGACACCCTTGTCCCTCCTGCCCCAGCGTGGTAGGCGCCGACTTCCCAGGGCGTGCCAGTGGGCTGACAGCACCCTGCAGGTCCACCGTGCTCTTGCCGATGCCTTGTGCTGCTGTGGCCAGGCAGGGGTTGGGGCAGCTCCACCCGTAAATCTCCTATGCACAGCTACTGGTGGCGAGCATGGCCTACTGATCCGGCTCGAGCCTGACAGGGCGGCTTGAGCCCAGCCAGCCCGACATGATGACTCAGCAGATCAAGGGCCACGCTCCGACAAGCGATTGTTTCAGCGAAAATGAGAAATAACGATCAGGCTGAAGCCGATTATTAAAGAAGACTTCCAACAACCATGCGCTGGTCGTGGTCACTCTAATCGTGGGGCTCCTGGCGGGAGGCGCGTGTCCGGAGTATCGCTCTCCCCAACGAGACAGCTGCTGTGCAGGCTCGTGGAGACACCACACGGGAGCTGGAGCAGGCAGGCAGGGCATAGGAGGGCTCCTCGCCTGCCTGGTTGGGGACTGGGAGGGTCCTTCTGACCCCTCTGGGAGCTCTAGACCCCCAGAAGGGTATGGGGCCATTGCTGCCCCAAACCTACCTGCCCATGGCACCCCCGCCCACCCTTCTCTCAGGATGGAAAGAAAATTAGTGCAGGTTCATTGGCGACCCCAGACCCCTAGGCTGCAGGTGGTGGTGAACACAGGGTCTGGGCCCAGGGAGGTCACATGGATATGTGTGACGGGAATGGGGCTGGTGACGGAACAGTGCCAGAGCCAGGGAGAGACCCAGGACCTGCGGCTCCCTCGGACTTCCCTCTGCTGCTGTCCTCCTTTGCCGTTCCTCTTTCTCTTTTCCGGCCCAGACCCCCTATCCCTGAGCTCAGGCTGGGCTGCAGTCCCAAAGGCCCTCTGCAGGTCTCTGTCTGAGTGGGTAATGGCAGGAGCTGGAGCCAGAGCCCAGCAGATCCTGGGCTCCTCCGGCCCTGGTGCTGTCTGCAGGGCTTCCAGGCCCTCATTCCTCCTCGGTGGACCCCACTTTTGGGGGGGTTGCCTGGGGGTGCTGAGCCCTGGCCAGGAAGGGGTTAAAGCAGGAAGCATCTTGCAGGGCTGTGTTCAGAAAATGACATTCTGCAGTTTGACGTCATGTTAATTCCATTTCAAGGTTGCTTAATCTCATTTTCCTGATGACTAATCCCTGGTCTTGGCCCCTTCTTCAAAGGAAATGGGACCCTTTCCACAGAGACATTGCGTCACCATGCTCTGCCACGCTGGTCTGCACAGGGTCAAGGCCCTGGCCCCAGCCCTTCCTCAGCTTGCCACCATCCCCGGGATGCCTGCTGCCATCCTCCTCGGGCCCCTTTCTCAATCTCCTATTTTCAGGAGCTTTGACCTAAGCAGGTCCCAGAGGCCAAGTGGGAGAGGAGCCAGCTCACGGTGACACCTGCTGCATCTGGCTGGGCCACCAGGCCATTGGCAGTGACCAGGGCAATAGCATCTGGGGCTTAGGGCCAGGCAGAGGGCCCCAGCAGCAGCAGTCCACAGATATGCGCTCCCTCTGCCTCCGGGGCTTCAGGGGCCACTGGATAGCAAGGACTCCCCTGAGGGGCACATGGCTGGGCTGCTCCGAGAGGGGTTGATGTGCTCTCTCGAGGTGACCTCCAGCCCCAGGAGGAGATCAGGCTGGGGTGTGGGGGGGTGTGCCTGGTGTCCCCCTGCTGGGCAGACCTTTGTTTTTGATGAGACAGGCTGAGCACTGGGGGGGGGACCTCTAGTCTGACTGTGGTCCTGCCTTGGCCTCCAACCTGCCTGTGTCACCTGCCCCCAGGCCTGGCCCTCAGGGAGTGACGTGACTTTTCCTGGATCCAGGTGCCCAAGACTCTAGGGCTTGGAGGCCTTAGCTCTGGGGAGCAGAAGGGTCACAGCCCAAGAGGGAGAGGGCGTCCTAGGCCCGGAGAGGGAACAGCAAGTGGGGTGTGGCCTGCACTCCGTCCTCACTGTTTCCTCCTGCAGGAAAGGACCCCAGGCCCCTGCGCCTGTGTTCATGGGCTAAAGGCTCCATGCAGGCTGTGGACTATGGCGCGTGCACCCAGGCAGGTGATTGCCTGCAACAGCAGCTCCCACAAGTGGCCTCTGCTGCCTGGGCACTGACCGCTGGGGCGCTGGGACCACAGGTCCTGCTTGGAAGGGCCGCGCACAGCCCCACAGCCCCTGAGACGTGCTGTCCCCCAGCCCAGCGCGTCAGTGTTCTGCAACGCCTTGAGGGAGCCCAGCCCACACCCCCACGGCAAGCTCTCCTGTGGCTCTGAGGAGTTCTCTGGGAAGCCCTCACGGTGGTCCCGGAGCTCCTGGGGAAGGCAGAAGGCCATCACCCCTCGGCAGCCACAGCCGCCCGCAGGGGCCTGAGCACGAGTGGCACCCACCAGGCAGGGTCTTATGCCCGGGAGCCCATTGGCTTCTGGCTGCGGAACCCTGTCGCAGCAGCTGGCCTCCCAAGGCCTTCTGCTTGTGTGTGCGGTGCTGTCCTGGGTGTGGAGCCCCCTGGGCCGGGGTGGGCTCCTGGAGGGCCTAGGCAGGCAAGGGTGGACGGCCTCCAGCAGGGCTCTGGAACAGCGGCTCAGTTTATTGGATTATCTCATTTGCAAACAATAAATGTCAACAAGCAGGAGACCCTCACCAGGCCCCCCCTTCCAGGATGCAAATGCAGCCTTTGTCTGCCTCTGCCCTTTATTAAAACAACCACAGTGCCAGGCAGATAAGACAATTAAATGTAAATGATGTCATCCCCCTCCTGTTCCCATTAATGAGGCAGTCCTGTCGGAAGCTGGGCGGTGCAGAATCCGATTAAAAAGCAACTGAGAGGCAGTGCTGACCTTTTGCTTTTGTAACAACTGACCCAGCACCCAGAGCTGGCGTGGCAGCTGGGACCACGGGTCTGGGAGCTTTATAGCCACTATGTTTAAGGAGCGAATATTTACTGTCTTCTGTGGATCAGGCCCTAAGAGCCTACTTTGTGTCTCTGAACCTGTGGAGAGACAGGTGCTAGGCCAGAGGGGAAAGGACCTGCCTGGTACCACTGCGGCAACTGTCACTGCTGCCACCACCACGAGGAAAGGCGGTGACGGCACCAGGTGCTGTGCTGTGTGGGCTTGGTGCCTGGGCAGCCCTGCTGAGGAGGCGGAAGCCACGTCCCGGGCTGGGTCTGAGAGTCGCCGAGGTGGCCCCTATGCCCGATCCCTTGTCTGGGGGCTGGGCAGGCTCCTCCTCCAGGGACAACCCGACAGCCAGAGTGGGAACCCTGGATTCACCCAGTTCTGGAGCCCATCCCCCAGCACCTGTGCTGGCAGAACTTAGGGCTCGGTTTCTGCCCCCGCATCTGCTCTGTGGGTGCAGGGATGCAGCCGGGCCTCTGGGAGGTGGTGTTGGTGCCAAGCCCTCCCGTCTACCCCATCGTGGCCTGTGCTCCCAGCACACCGGGGGCCTGGCTCAGCGTGTAGCTGTCAGGTCCTGCAGGTAGAAGCCCCCCCCAACACACGTCTCTTCTCCCCACCAGCTCCACAGCACTGAGAACAGGCACGGTTTCAGGCTGGGTCCCTGGAACCCTTGCCTGCAGAGATGCTAACTCCCCCTTGTCCTTCCTGGTCTCAGCCTATGCTTATGCCCATTGCTGTGGTTGTGCTGGGGTCCCCAGGCTGCCTGCGCCCAGACTGGAGCAAGGCCCAAGGAACTCTGGGAGCTTGGGCTAAGGTGCAGAGCAGTGGGAGGAGCTGCAGATGGGCTTGCCATGGCCTTGGGCTGTGTTTCCCTGCCTAGGGCCAAGATCCTTGCTGTAGGCCCACAGTCTTGATTTCACAACTTCCCACTTGACTTCTGACAGAGCCTGTGGGTGACGCCCAGCACAAGACAGAACAAGATAGAGCAGGACAGGGAAACAGGATGCCTGCTATCACGGGCCCCAGGGAGAGTGGTGGAGAGAGGAGGGAACCAGGAACAAGGCCTCAACAGCTTTGGGGTCTGACATGGGGCTGGAGGTCTACGTAGTGGGGCAAGTCCCCCCACAGAGCTGCAGGACTGAGTGTGTGCTGGGCGCTGACATGGCGCAGAGGCAGCCGTGTCCCAGCTCTGTGGCAGTGACGATCCTTTCTTCCCCCACGCCTAGATGCACCCCTCTGAGCTCTGCCTGTCCACACCATGTTCAAGCCACCCTGTCTTACAAGGACACCAGTGTAGTGGAAGACAACTGGTGGTCAACCACGACACCCAGCTGAGCTGTCAGTGTGGTGCTGGGTGTGGAAGGCCCACCCGCGGCTTGTTGGGAACAGCATAGAGGAGAACTGGAAGGGAAGACGGTGTGCTGCTGGGTCTCCCGGAGAAGCTCATCACGCACGTTTTCCTGATGCATTCAGTTGTTATCATCAGGGGAGCTTGGGTCCTCACTGTCGCTGAGGACTGCTGTGGTTCTCTTCAGGAAAAAACTGGTTCTTACCTTGAGCATTGCTTCCCGGCTCAGGGCACATCCCTCAGCCTGCTGGCATAGATCCTTCATTCTGCTGGTGCAGACTTTCTGTCTTCCACCTCTGGCCCTGATGTTTGGGCCTTCCCAGTGCAGATCCTTGATACAGACTCGCATGAGACACTGTTGGGGGCTCTTGGCTTCCGGCTGGATTCATGTAGGACATTGCCATAGGATTTAGAGCCTCAGAGGGACAGATTTCCTGCACTATTTTACATTTTACTTTTTGGGTGAGTATTATAAAAACAGTCTTGTAAATTATGTGCCGTGTACTGCCTCATGCCCCTGCAAGCCCTGACTGCTGCGCCAGGCCTCCCGGGTTAGGCCCTCCATGGCAGCCTCATTCTAGCGGAGTCACCTCCATGAAGATCGTGTCTCCAACCTCAGCCGCATTTTGAGGAGCTGGGGTTTTCATGCATGCAGCCATGCAGAGCAAGACTAGAACTGGGGCGGGGGGCCCTAGGTGCTGGCAGGGTACAGGCTGTCACACCTGCCTTCCCTGCAGTACTGTGCCGGGGTTCTGCCACACCCCATCTGAGCAGCTCTTCTGTCGACCTGTGGTGGCCGCTCAGGAGGCCAAGGCAGCTGAGGCATCTTGGGCCCGGCCCATCGAGGCCAGCAGGTACAGGGCTCAAGATGTGCGGCTGGAGGGGCACCCTGCGTGGCCACAGCCACACCACCTACCTTCTCCCAGGCTGAGGGCTAGCCTCGGTGGTGGTGCCAGCAGCTGCAGAGTCAGGTCCATGCTCAGGAGCCTGGTGACCTCCGACAGGGAGTCCCCTTCCCCCACTGCAGGGGCTATGACCATGTCTGCACCACCTTGCTGGGGACAGCAGCCGTTTGTCCATGCCACGGGCAGGTCTTGGAGGCTGGCATTGGCCAGTGCTGGGCATGGGTGTTGGGAGGGGTGCTGCGTCCCCAGCTGCCCGACCCTGAGGGATCTTCTGGGGGAGTGCAGGGGGCTGCAGGAATTGCCAGGTTCCTCGGTCTTCCCTGTCCCTGTTCCTGCTGCTTGGCTCACAATGCCTCTCGCTTATTGGTAATGGGCAAGGCTAGGGGCCTTCTGCTGGAGGGCTCAGGCCAATCCGGAGCAGGGGGGGCAAGGGCACGTTGTCTCCCTCCAGGACCTGGTGCCTGCAGTCCCTGGTCACTGACCTTGCTTTCCCTGGGGCTTCTGGTATCTGGGTGTCCCTGTCTCTTCCATCTGTTGGCTGTTGGGGCTGAGCATGTTTATGCAGCAGGGTAAGGAGGTGGAACAGCCACCCACGTAGGAACAGGAAATCATGGAGGTCCCTGGTGCCAGCCCCGGGGGTTGCTGGGTCTGGGTGCAGAGGCCCTGCATTGGCCCTTCTGTGGCTGCCAGGCCAGGGCACTGACCCGGGCAGTCACTGGCAGGCTGCACCTCTCCCCATGCTAGGCCACCTTCCCACTGTGCATGGCCTGGATGGGGCAGGGGCAATAGCAGTGCTGCAAGGAACGCCGGAGCAGGATGGAGCCACCGACGCAGACCCGGCAGGAACTGCCTTACGAGCAGTCCCTCACCTCAGCGGCCTCGCCAGCTCACTGCTTGGAGCCCGTGGTACACTGGGCACACAGGACCTCTGGGTCACCAGAGACAGGAGCGGGGCCCAGCCAGCAGGCACGTGAGAAGCCTCAGGGAGACTGCTGCTGGCCCCAGGCCATCCGGTCCCCACCTTTGCTGGGCTTGCTGTCTTGGGGATAGGCACACATGGGTAGGCCCAACCCTTGCCATGTGTCCTCGGGCCAGAGCCCAGTGTCCCCAAGGAGACTGGCTCTAGAGAGCTCAGTGGTTAGCCCTGCCCTGCCCGGGACCATCAGCCCAGGGGCTGCATCCCTGCAGCTGCCGCCTGCGGGGGTTCTGCACCCTGCGGGGATGTTGGACGTGGACCCTGTCGCAGCTAATCAGCAGTCTGTAGATTAGATGGTGCAGACAGATGCTGAGGGTACTGAAAGTCAGTGTCAAAGAAGCAGGCTGACCCTGGGAGAGCAGCACCTTCCGGTGGCCAGGCCCTCTCCTGCCTCCCTGGTGTAGGCTGGAGGAACAGGGCCCGGAACCCACCGGGGCACCAGCACGTGGGCAACGCAGAGACTCCTACCTGCCCGGTTGGGCCGGGGCTTCCTTGGGACCCATACATCCATCTCTGCCCCTAAAGGGCCTCTCCCTCTCGCTGCATGATGGTCCCCAGCTCAAGAGCAGCCTGTCCGATGTTCTCTGGCCCCAAGGGCACCTTTACCCTGCTGCAGGCTTGGGGCTGGGTGCGTCTTGCCGCCCCCTCCTCGCTGCCCAGCAGCTCTGTGGGCAGGAGTCACAACTGCCTCCCAGGGACCCCTTGGCTGCCAGTGGGGACCCCAAACCACAGCAAGTGGATCTGTCTCAGGTGCCTGTTCCGAGGTGTCCACAGCAAGTAGCCCAGCTCAGAACCCTGGGGACAGGCTCACAGCCTCCCGGCCCTGTGCTGGGTACTGGCATGGCTGCTGCCAGGCGGGGAACTGCCTGGGCTCGCTGCGGGGACACCCCGAGCACAGGAGGCTGGGGCTGCACTCATAGCCTTGTCACCTGCGTAGGTGGCCTTCACTTAGAGAGCACGGTCCCCTCTCCTCTCAGTTTCCTGAGACGCTCCCATTGGTGAATTTTGTTAATTAGCTCTCCTTCCTAGGTGGCTCCTGTCTTGTGAAGTCTCTCCTTAGCCTGCTAACATGGTGAATTGCAGTGATTGATTTCTCCACATTAAGTCAGCCTTGCACCCCTGGATTCAAGGCGTTTGGTCACGGTGGATAACTCCTTATATATTGCCATATCTATTTGCAAGCATTGTGCCTGCAGTTAGAGGGGTTGTGGCCTCCCTCGGTGTCACCGCTGGGGGTTCCTTTCCCTTGGGATTTCTGCTCTAATCCCACAGTGTAGTGTTGGTTGAAGGGCGGTAGCCCTGATGGTGGCCCCACTGTAGGGAGCTGGACCCTGTCCTGGCCACAAGCCTATGAGTGAAGCCCTGCCCTCCTGGCAGCTTTGGGCCAGCCCTGGGCAGAGCAGTGCTGGGGGACAGGCAAGGACAGAGCAGGAGGGGCGATGGCTGGATTCACCTCTGCTCCGTGATGGTTGGCAGGAAGCTGGGGCTTCTAGGGCCACAGCGCCTGTGTGAGGCATGGAAGGGGTCTACGCAGAGAGATGAGAGAGAGGCAGGAGGTGGCCGGGGCTCTTGGGGGCCTTCTTCATCCACATTTCCTATTTGGTGCTCCCGCTGGGGAGTCAATGACCCTGGCACCCACTTCCGGTCTCACTGCAGCCCTGGGCAGCACAGGGATGAGGCCAGGCGTTGACAATGTACAGAGGCAGAGCAGCGACGGGTTTGGGGTGGAGGAGGTTTTCCGGGAGCTGGTGTGGGCCTGGAGGCCCAAGGCCAGGGCACAGGTACAGCCAGAGGGCAGAGGAGGGCTCCGGGCCACAGGCTGTGGCCCTTCCCATCTGTGCGGCCTCAGGTCAGGAAGGAAATGCAAGTTTCCAGACAACATAGAAGCAAAGCAAGAAAAGTACAGGCTGAGGCCCCTCGTACACAGTGGGCAGGAGCTGGTAATACAGAAAAACAACCGTACAGCGCTACCAAATGGATTTATTCCAGGGATGTAAGATTTGCTTAACACTTGAAAATCAATCATAACGCGCTGTGCTAACAATCTAAGGATAAAAATCACGTGGCAATATTAATCTGTGAAGCAAAGTCTTAAAAAGTGATTGACAAAATTCAGTGCCCATTCTTGGTAAATTCCCAGCAAGCTGGGAGTGAGAGTAGCCGCCTCGCTGTGCCAGGCGGCCCTCACCTAGTGCCGGGCTCTCTCCCCCAATCAGGAGGGAGCTGCGGCTCTGCCCTCACCGCGGAGCTGCACAGGGCTGGAAGTGCAGGAGCACAGTGCGGTAGGAGAAGACGGAGCAGCAGAAGGGGAAGGGACCAGCCCTGCCTCCAGGTGACACTGCTGTCTAGGTGGAAACTCGGAGGGGGCCACAAAAGTCCCCAGGAGGACCCCAGTAAACGGGGTACATGACAAACACCTGCACTGGCAACAAACACGTGGACACTGAAAGTAAAGACAGACGTGTATGAGCACTCAGAATTGAAATGCTGTGCATAAATCTGAGGCCGTTGGCTCAGGACACAGCGGAGCACCATGTGACATGAGGGCAGCACCAGAGCTAAGAAGGAGGGAGGGACCACGCTTGCAGATTGGAAGATCTGAGGAGGCAGGGTGCTACTTCTCCCTAATCGGTGTACGGAATTCGTGCTCTTTCTTATCCAAAAACTCCCAGCATGATTACTTTGTAGACAGAGACAGATAATTATAAAATTTACATGAAAATGAAAAAGAGTTAGAGGAGCAGAAATAATTTTGACACAGAGGAAGAGGGGGGTTGCTATGCTCCATTTGTGATGTTACCTCATGGTGACATCAGTCATAGCTCATGGCACTAGCCAAGGGACAGACTCACGGACTTGGGCTACAGAAAAGAATCAAACACAGACCTGTGCTCATGTGTCCCGCTCATTTGTGACAAAGGGGTGAACGTGACTGGCCTTTGGGGATGTTACTAGAATAATTGGATGCACACAGGCAAAAGACAAGCAAATAAAAACCTTAACATCAGTCTCACTTTGCATAAAATTTAGATCAAAGTGGGTTGTTGACTTAAGTAGAAAAGGTAAAACAAAGAAACTTTAGGGGAAAAAATGGAACTAGGGCTTGGCAAAGGGCGTGTAGACTTGCCACAATATGGGGGTTCTCACACGGAAGCATCAATTAATTGAGATTGTAGAAATAAACCCCTGCTCTGTGGAGAGCCTCCTATGGAGACACAAAGACGCACCGTAGAGGAGGAGGAAGATTCGAAGCCGCAGATCTGAGGTGGACCAGCACCAGGTGTGCACACAGCGCTCGGAACACTCTATGGACCAAGCCGAAGCAGACCAAGCCAAGCCGAGCCGAGCCAAGCTAAATGGAGCTAGCTGAGCTAAGCTGAGCTGAGGCGGCTGAGCTGAGGCAGGCTGAGCCAGACCAGGCGAACCACCCCAGTACACAGGAACGCAGAGCAGCGGGACTGCTGACTGAGGACCAGGGAGCCAATAGAAGGACGCGCAATGTCCCGGCCACTGGAGGAAGCCAGTGAGCTGCGCAGCGCAGGGCAACCACACGCCCTCGCCTGGCTGAAGCCCAAGACGCCACAGAGTGTTGGCGAGGCTGTGGGGAGAGCAAGCCGCAAAAGGGCACCGGGGAGTCTGAAGCAAGGGCGCCGCTGCTGAACAGCACCCCAGCCCAGGTCACCTGCCCAGAGCAAGGGAGGCTGGGGCTCTCTGGCAGCTTGAGGGAGCACACAGCCCTGCTGCGGCCCAGCCCTGACACCCACCAGGGCAATGGTTGATACACCGTGATTGCCTGTGCAGTGGACACTGCAGACAGCCCTGGCTCCTGAGGTTTGCAGTACCAGGGATTGAACTCAGGACCCTGCGCTTGCCAGGCAAATGCTTATGCTACTGAACTATCTCCCCAGCCCCCTGATTTTGTGATGAAGATGTGAAACTGAGATACATTCAGGAGAAACCTGTCCCTTCCTCCTAATCCCGAGGGGGAAACGTTCCTTGTGGCTGAGCTAGGGAGGTTGTAGAGAGGGCCAGGAATGCTTTTTCACCTCCAGATGGCTCAGCTTGTTCCCCTGAAGCCACTGCAAGTCCAGGAGCCCTGCATGCAGCCGGCGGAAGGACGCAGTGGACACAGCAAAACCCACATGAGCTGGAGAATCACGCTGAGTTAACAGCACTGCGAAGATCACACACAAGCGCGGGTTTCTGCTCTCAGGGGGCGTGGCTGCGCTCAGGGGCGTGGCTGCGCTCAGGGGCGTGGCTTCTCTCAGGGGGCGTGGCTGCGCTCAGGGGGCGTGGCTGCTCCATCTGCACCTGCAGGTGTCTCTCTCATGCAGCCATTTCCCGCGATGTCACCATGAGGCCCCTTGAGCAAGGACGTGTGGGTGGGGCCTCTCAACCCTACTGCAGTTGCCTGTGGCTCTACAATTCTCAAAATCAAAGGTGTGACAGGAACAACTGAGAGACAGCCGGGCCACCCTCTCAGCCTGCTTGACACAGGTGGTGACCCGTGCATCCCTTCCCTTTCTGCGCAGTGCATGATGGCCTGGGCTGAGGGTCCGGCTGCTCTGCACGGGGACTGAGGCCCTGGACACAGAAGGACAGGGGCTCAGGGTCGAAGCTGGACCCTCTCAGGAACGCGCAGGCAGCAGCAGAGCCTCCCACACCCCCAGGGCCAGGGCCCAGCTCCCCCCAGGCAGGCCTCTGAGCAGGTGCTGGCACCACAGTCCCCACTGCCGCCTGGCTTCTGTGCCTACAACGTGCCAGGTGCCCGGAGATGTCAGGGCTGCACGTTCTGTGGCCTGAGCTCTGCTCTGGGCTTCTGTGTCCAGGAGCAGCAGGGCGGGGGGTGGGGGGTGGGGCTGCTGCACTCTCCTGCCCTAGCTGGGACTCTGGTGTTTGGCTGCGTCCTGTCCCCGTCTCTGGGGCTCTGTGCCCACTGCTCCAGATGAATGGCCTCACCCAGGGCCAGGAGAGCTCCTGACGAGCCACTTGGGGGCAGGGACTAAATCTGGGCAGGAGCTGTCCTCGCTGCCCTCTGGACGTCCTTCCTGGGCTGGGCCGGGTGTGGGTGTCCCTTGCTGGGTAACAGTCTGGTCATGCTACAGTGCCCACCCGAGGGCTCTAATTGGAATGTCCTATCAAGGGCTTAAATTAAAAATCAAATACTCAAAGCACCAGTGCCTTTTAGATGACTAAAATTAAAGTCTAATTGAATTTTCCTAGGGAAAAATATCTTGTGGAAATTTAATTACGGAAGCAAAAGGCTGGGTTTTTAAAAATATATATATATATATATATGGTTTTTAATTCAGGGTTATTTGCAGAGCAAATTAAAAAAAAAAGTTCTGGTGCTGAGGAGCCCGGATGCAGACAAAGGGAGTCACAGGCTCAGTGTCCACAGAGCTGGGTAGGGCGCGCTCCGTCCTGTCCACATCACCCCATCTCCCCTGGACAGGCCTTTCCCCAGGGGCCTATCTCCTGTCTCTGCTTGCTTTTCTGGTTTCAGCCTCCCACACTGTGAAGCCTCATCTGGTCCACACCCCGCTGACCCCTGCCATCAAGATGTGAGCCCAGGAGAGGCAGGGTGGGCAGAGGACCCCAGCAGGTCCCAAGTGGGCACACAGGCCAGGCCAGGTGATGGAAACCTTGGTGGTGCCTGGTGGACCCCCGCTCCCTCAGGACACCCGTGCAATGTTCCTGGAGTGTTCATGGCCCGGCTCCCAGCAGCCTGGCCCAGTTTTCAGGACTTGGTCTGGGGCCTGCTCCCCCTCTGTGATCTGTCTTCAGGGAGGGAGGACTTGTGCACAGGTGGTATTCTGCGAGTGTCACCAGGGGCTTCCTCGGGGGCTGCCCTTTCGCCCCCTGGCCATCTCTCCCTGTGCTCATGCTCAGTCTAGGACCCCGAGCCTTGCTCTTCACACGGAGAGTGCTGGGTCTCCCTGCCTCTGCCCACAGTTCTGCACACCCTGGAGCTTCTGGCTTGGGCAGTGCACCTGCCTAGCGCTGTGGCAGGTAGAGTTCAGGTGCATCTACAGTTTCCTTGCCAGAGGAGCAAAATACAGTGAGGTGGCAGGCTAAGCCCGAATTGCTCCCCTCAGGAATGAGTTTTAATCAGATGACAGCAAATAGGATGCCCTGCGTTTTCCAGGGGCCAGGCACCAGTGCCTCATTTTAGGCCTAGGAATCATGGCAGGACACTTGGAAGAGGTGCTCAGGGTGGTGTCAACAAGGGCGACTTCGTCAGGGAGCTGTGGCCCTGCCACAGCCATGGGCACCCCCATCCCTGTAGACCCTGCCTCCTGGGTGTACAGTCTAGGATACGCACCACCCCACACCCCAGGCACCTTGGTCTCTGGAGACCAGGATTCTGGGTTTGTGTTCAGTGTCACCTGCCTGACCTAGATTTCCATGGAAACTCTGATGCACTTCCTCTTCTGTCCCCTTGGTGAGACTGGGGGTCCTCAGAGATCTGCTCAGGGCCCCAGGGCCTGGCTGTGGGGCAGCCCTGGCTTAGACCACAGCTTGTGCTAGGTACGCAGTACCACTGGTTGCCCAAGGACCCATTCTTGGGAAGTAGCTTCTCCCCTCACAAAGGCTCCCTAGGAGGCTGGCAGAGCCCAGGGCTGGGGCCGTGTGACTGGGCATACAGGGACAGAGGGTGAGTAGGCAGATGCGTGGACATTCCAGTTCCTGGGCAGATCTGCACCTCAGGCTTGGAGCAACGTCCTGCAAAGTCAGGCTGCAGTTCACCTGCTAGGGACAGGAGGGGGTCCTTGCAGTGGTGACAAGGTCAAGGGAGTCGTCCTCGTGGGTGGAGTTGTGCTGGTGTCTCCCCTGGCCACGGGCAGCCTCCCAGGACCAGGCGCATGTAGGCCTGAGACAGGTCCCCGCAGCTGGAGCTCAGGGTGGCTCTACCTCTTTAGGGGGCCTCTCCCGTGCTCCCCAACAGAGGCGAAGCAGTGGTGCCTAGCCTGGGCTGCAGATGTGGTGCAAAGCAAAGGCTTTGCTGATGAGGGTGCAGAAAATGTGCAAAGATGCAGGTGACACAGAAGAGTAACAGCCCAGCCACGGTAGGTCTGGGGTCTGGACTCTCAGTGCCCTCATTGTCCCCAGGCCCGGGCTGTGGGTTGGAGTCCGCATGGCTGCTGGAGGCCTGTGGGCACATCTCGCCTTGGCTTCGCTACTTTTCTCCTGGCTAAGGCAGAATGCCAGATGCCCAACTGCAGCAGGAAAGATTTGTTTAGCTCAGTTTGTAGGTATTTTAGTCCATAGTCGGCTGGCTGAAGGACATCGAGGAGGAGAGACGGTCCCGGGCAGGCTCTTCAGGAGGCACACAGCCTTCCTTTTCCTTTATTTCCACCAGGCCAAAGCCTATTGGTTGGTGCCGTCCACACCCAGGGCGGTCCCTGTCACCCACACCTAGAGCATGCCAAGCCACTCAGTGTGCTCCCGTGGTTATCACACCTTGACCCATATTCACGCACCCTAGGTCCAACCACCTCCAAAAGTCCCACCTATTGCCCAAGAGGCTTTGGGGGACACCTAGATGTGAGCCACCACCTGCGCCCTCAGGTGACCTCTGCATACCTCGTGGAGAATCTGAGAGCTGGGGAAATTGAGGCTGGGGCTCTGCAGGCCACTGTCAGGGGCTGAGGCCGCCCTGCACGGCAGCTGGTCCAGAGGCCCAGCCCATGGTGTCCGACCCACGTTCAAGTCAAGGTCTATGTGCAAGTGGGGCCTGACCACCCTGACCACCTTTCCATGCGCATGAGCTCCATGCCAGTGCCTGGGAGGCCGGCTCAGCCAAGAAGTTGGCTCAGTGAAACACAGAACTCTAGGGCCAGTGTCTCCACCTCCCAGGGGCCATGTCCTTATCTTGGAGACTTGGCTCTGTCCTCGGGTGAAGGACGGTAGCGGCCCAGAGCTCTGCAGCCTACACCGGAGCTCGCGCACGGCTGTCTTCACATCTTCAGCCAGGAGGGAAGCAGTGTCCCTGCTGTGCTGGCCTGGGCTCAGGCTGCCGCAGGACTCCGGCGCGCAGCAGGCACCCGGACTATTCCCCGGGTGAACACGTGCCTGAGGGCACTGCTGGGAGTCGGGGAGGAGGCTGCTGGGCCTGGCCGGGAAGCTGTCCTTGCACTCCCTTCTCTGGGCCCCTCTGCACCCTCTGTGTCCTGGGAGCGTGGCCGAGCAGCCTCCCTCTCACAGCCTTCAGCTTCTGTCTCAATCACTTTTTTGGTGCCCACCCAATGCCACCACCTAGAATCGAAGAGATGATCCGGCTTCGTGGTTTCAGTCTCTGGTCGTCTGCTAACGGTGGAAGCAGCACGCTGGGAAAGCCGGGGTTGGGGACAGCTCCTGTCGGTGGCCAGGAAGTAGAAAGAGAAGCAGGCACAGGGACACGCGTTCTCTTCTGTGGCAGCCCAGCAACCCCCTCAACCAGGCCCCATTTCCCAGGAGCATGCCCAGCATGAGCTCCGAAGGAGTCACTGATTCTCCAGCGCCAGGCCCCAAAGCCCACGCGCATTCCCTGGGCCTCGCCTCTGAACCGCTTTCTAGCTATAAACCCTAATGATATTCCTAGCTAGAGAGCCAGCAGCCCTGGTGAAGCTCTAAGGCACCACCAGGCAAGTGACCCTCTCTTCCTTCAGGCTGTGAGTGCCCCCAAAGTTTGTTCCAGGGACAGAGGCGCCCCCAGATTGCCCCATCCTCTGGTCCTTGTGGGGTGGCCCTCTGGCTCTGGACAGCTCTGCTTCCCCTCTGGGGTGGGTGACCAGAGACCTCACTCCTGCCAGGCCAGATCAGGGGTCAGAGTGGGTGGGTGGGAGGCCACACCTCAGTCAGTGGTCTGCTTGCGCTTTGTCAGACATGCCCTGTGGAGGGAAGTGTGTACATGGGCGTGTGCGGGCATGGCACAGTGGTCCGAAGACAAACCTCCAGGACAACGCCTGGTGCCTTTTGGAATTCATCAGGCTCCCTGCTCTTTAAAGTACATGGAGAAAAAAAGGTTTTAAGTGAGTGCAACCTTTTTTACAGGGGAAGTTTGACAGGGATAATCTTTAATAACAAATATAAAAAAAGGAAGAAAATAAAAGCTCTTCTGGAAGCCAGGCCTGTGGGAGGCCTTCTGCCCTGCCTGCTTGTATGGAGAAGAGCCTGGGGGCCTAGGCCCCGGCAGGCAGTGCCAGCTCTGCGCAGGCCTGGCTCCTGGCACTGCCCAGCCTGAGGCTGCATCCTTAGGAGCACAGTGCCAAGAATGTAGGAGGTGATATTGGCAGCAGGAGGGAGGCTGGCTAGCCCCAAATGAAGAACAGTGGAGAAGATCCCTATCCGAGCCCTCGGGCAGCCCAGCCAGTGATGCAGCCCGGAGGAGGTGGCAGAACATCGTGCCCTGGGGCCGGATGGAAGCGAGCTCCCTGCCATCAGTGCTGTGTGAGCAGGGCTTGGGCCTTCCTGGCCAGGGGCACTGGATGGCTGGGGAGGTGGGCAGCGGGGACACGGTGGGGACGTCGCCTACCCGGCAGGGCCCCCAGAAGTCTGCGGAGCTTGCATAAGCGATGACAATGCTCCATCAGCCGCAGCAATTAGACCCCCCCCACCGCCCCAGCCCTGAATCCCGCAGTGCAGCCTCCCCAGGATGACCCTGGGGGCCAAGGCTTCTGGTGCCCTTCATGGCGTCACCAGCAGCCTTACACTGCCGGCGCCCTCTGCCTCGGTGGCCACCTCCGTCCACAGCCCCTGCCCAAGTGGGCGGGGTTCACTCAGTGCTGAGCCCTGCTTAGCATGCCCAAGGCCCTGGGTCCCATCCTGAGCACTACACAGAAAGAGGACCTGGGAATCACCGGACATTGGCTTGAGCCCCTGTCAGCCACACTGGATCCTGGGGCTACCCCTCCTGCGCGGCAGGGACATCTGTGGGTCCTGGGCACCTGAGGCCCCTGCCACGGGCCCGACCCCTCCATGTCCTCCTCCCAGGGAGCGCTGGAGCCCTCTTGAGTGGCTTCAGAAAGCGCCAGGTCTGGGATGCACAGGGTCTGACTGCATTCACATTGCTCATCACGTTCTGAGTTAGCTACGAGGCAGCCGCTCTGCCCTGGGACACGGCAGTGGCTGTCTGCCCGTCTGGCTGCTGTGCTTGGTATCTGTGGCTGCATCTGTCTAGGCAGCTCCAGAGCCACAAGCTCCTCAGGGTGACCTGTTCTGCCAGGAGGACCTGGGGTGTAGGCAGGGTGGGAACCTGGCCAGCCTGTCCCCCAGGGTCCCAGCTGAGGCTCGGGCTGTCAGTCTTTGTCCATGCACCCCTTGGCCTGGGTGTCTTCCTCTGGGGCATCTGGGATGCGCCCCCGTCACTAGCACCTTGACTGGGAAAGAAGGCAGGGGTCAGTCCCGAGGCTAGGGGCAGGGAATAGAGATGGAACAGTGTCTGGGTCAGGAGGACACGTCCTGGCTGCGTCTGGGCCCCATGTCCAGGAGTCCTGAGCGCCAGGCAGGGCATAGAGATGGAACAGTGTCTGGGTCAGGAGGACACGTCCTGGCTGCGTCTGGGCCCCATGTCCAGGAGTCCTGAGCGCCAGGCAGGGCATAGAGATGGAACAGTGTCTGGGTCAGGAGGACACGTCCTGGCTGCGTCTGGGCCCCATGTCCAGGAGTCCTGAGCGCCAGGC
>PVKA01016769.1:0-47218 GCA_004027165.1 Ctenomys sociabilis | reverse complement strand
CATACCCCTCCTGTGAGTGCTGACACCCCTGCATACCCCTCCTGCGAGCACTGACACCTCTCAGTCCCTCCTCACGCCTTTGCTCTCCCCTAGCTCTCCATTTCCTGTTCTCCCTGTTTTTCCTTTTACACCGTGGGTTTCTTGTATAGAAAAGAACCCACATGCTATGTAGGCTTCTGGTCTGTCTCGGTCACCAGTAGGATCTCTGTGCCTTCCTCTTCATGCTTAGGCTCCAGTTCATTCTTCTTCATGGCAGAATAGCACTCTATTGTCAGGAACACTACGTTCTCATATGTGTGTATGTGTGTATATATATATATATACACATATCCGTTCAATATAGAAACCAAATATATGTCTATGCCATAAATTAGGTAAACTCAAACATATACATATTTTAAATTTATAAGGGATAGATGAAATAAATATTTTAAGTTATTCTAAATCATTAGCTGTTCAAAAACATCAACTAAGCACTTAGAACTTTTCAATTATGAAAAATATATTCTCTATGTTCTGCTATGGTCAAGATAGTTTTTTTACCCATTATGATTTTTTATTTCTTTTTCCTTCCAGAAACTGTTTATATTTGATGTGCCCAAGTCTTAAGTTTCTCAATAAAGAAAAAAAAATCCATTAAAAACTTTAACTTAAATTATTTATATATTAATATCATGAGAAAATTGTTAGTACACATGCTTTTTCTATATTTGATATTAGCCAAAAGTCCAAGAAGCAATACACATGCCTTTCTGAAAAAGATTAAAACCTTAATGGTGAAGTGATTGCCGGCCCCGGTTCTAATTTCAGTTTATTCAGGTACTTAGCCGCTGTGGCTGTCAAGCACTGGGAAAACAATCTCACAATAACGTATGGATCCAAATGGGGGAAGTACCTCTTTAGCTGTGCGACTAATTGCTGATGCTTTTGAACTCCACTTATTGTTGGGGCTGTCTTGTCTACCGGATGTTAATTTAAAATGTTTTAACCACTATTAGTGGTGAGTTCAATAAACATTCCAAAACACACACTCGAACTCCGAGTGAGGTTAATCATTACAAACAGTCAGACACCTCCTAAGTGGAAGACCTGGACTCACAGCAAGAAGCAAGAGTGCAACGTGAACTCTCTCAGAATGCCTCACGTGCAAGAGCTGGCTGCCATCCCAAGGCATCCACAGAGCCTACTGTAAATGCACTTGTGCCAGCCCCACTGCAGATGTGATTCTAACCTACCTCTCAGCCAATCCCTGGGTGGCTCTCAAGCCATTAGACTGCAGAGCCCTGTTTGGAACACCATGACACACACACCTGCGTGTCTGGCACCTAGGAGTACTACACACTGTCTACCAGTTCCCACTAGAACCGTCCACCTCAAATGGCATGCAACCTATTCACTGTTAAAAAGCTGGAAATGGCTTGTACTTGGCAGTCAGACACACAATGGCCCAGTCCATACGTGTCTGTGGAGTGGCGTGGTGCCACTGTGGCAGAGCACACTGTGACCACACGCTTGATTCGGCACAGAGTCTGGACAAGAGACCTTCAGGAGGCAGGGCCTAGGAACAAGCTAATTGTTCTGCAGCTCTGGAGGTTCATCTGTGACCCTGGTGTTCAGAGTTAGGATAATCACAGAAAGAGCAGGTCTGGTCTCTCCTATCCCTTCTCTGCTTCCTGGCATGTGATGTAACCACTGCTGCTAAATTTGCTCTGTGACCACTATCCACCATAACACTGTGCAGCAAGACCTAAGCAGATGCTGATCCACACCCCTGAACCTCCAAAACAACCTATATAAACCTCTTCTCTTCATATAGGCCGAGTCAGGTATTCCATTACATTAATGAAAAGGAGAATATAGAGCCAGCATTAAGCTTTTTACCAGATCCTCATTCAACCCAGAGCCCAGGCCCAGTGTGTGAGTGAGACTGCCCAGGGCCCACCAGATCCTCATTTGACCCACATCCCAGGCCTGATGTGAGAGTGGGACTGTCTGGAGCCTGCCAAATCCTCATTAGACCCAGGCCAGGGCATGAGTGAGACCACCAGGGGCCTGCCAGATCCTCAGCCCACCAAGGCCCAATCTCCCATATTTAGTAGAACTTCCTCCATCAGACAGGCCAGGTGTGGAACCCTGCATCAGAACTCCATGCAGACAGGCTAGAGGCAAGACACACTCAGCTGACCCAGGAGCAGCACATCTTGCCAGAGTGGCGCAGAGGGTTCACCTCTAAAGGCTGCAGCAGGAAGCAGCAGAGCACAGCAGCCACGCCCAAGCTATACCCACCTGGATGAGTTTGAACTTGGTTGCTCCGGATCAGGTGCTAAGGTAATAACCTATCTAAGCTCCACACCAAAGATCAGAAGACAGTACTATACAAAATGACAAGGAGAAAGAGCAAAACACATTCTCAGGCCCTGAGTCCACCCAGAACAAATGCAGGAGACAATAGCATAGAAGAAATTGGAAATCACACACCTGAAATAGCTGAAATAATGAAAGAACTGCAGAAAGGTATAGAGGAAATCAGATCAGAAGTAACTCCTAAAGTAAAAAGAGAAATGATAACTATAATGAAAGAAGTACTAAGTGCTTCTAAAAAAGATACTGATAAAAAGATATAGAACAGAAAAATGATGAAATCCTTGAATGAGAAATATATAGAATGCATGAAGCAGATTCAAAGTGCTATACAGGAAATTAAAACCTCAGTCACAAGCTGGCAAAACCATTTGAATGAAAGTGAAAACAAACTTTCAGACCTTGAAGACACCATTGCAGCTTGTGAAAAGGTAAGAAAAGATTTCTTAAAAAAAATAATTCAACATCTGCAAAATGATGCAAAGATGAACAACAAAAGACTAGTAAGCATCAATGAGAAAGGAGTCAAACAAAATGATATAATAAGAATATGGGCAGAATAGCAGAAAACTTCCCAAATATGGGGAAATAGTCTGATATTCAGTAACCAAAACATATAAAACTCCAAATAACATCAACCCAATTAAAAGCACACCCAGACATATAATAATCCAGATCCCAGAAATTCAGCACAGGAACAGTATACTAAAAGCCACTGAAGAAAAGAAACAGGTCACATTAAAGGAAAACCCATCAGAACAACAGCAGATTTCTCTTCACAAACCATCAAGGCAAGAAGAGCATAGAGCAAAGTACTGCAAGAGAAGTTCCAACCCAGCCTGACACACACTGCAGAACTCTCTTTCAAGTATACTGGAGAAGTGAGGTACTTCCACAACAAAGAACAACTAAAGAAGTTCATGATGCCAACCCTATGCAGACTACTAAATGATGTTCTAGAGAGGGAACAAAATGATCACAACCCCATGAACAAGAATGGAAAGAACCCACCAAGTAGGGAAAACAATTAAACATAGAGAATAAGAGGTATAAAAAAGCAATCTTAAGCCGGGCGTGGTGGCGCAGGCCTGTAATCCCAGCACTCGGAGGCTGAGGCAGGAGGATTGTTGTGAGTTCGAGACCAGCTTGAGCTACAAAGTGAGCTTAAGGCTAGCCTGAACTGCATAGTGAGGCCCCGCCTCAAAAGACAAAAAAAAAAAGAAAAAGCAATCTTTCAGTTATTCTTTTGTGTACAGCAGCAAAATACTTCCATCAGCACACTCTACACATGGACTTCTCCTGCACCCTATGGGTCATGATTCTATCCAGATCGACAGGGTAGATATCAAGGAAACAGTAGTAGCTCAGTCCCACAAGTGACACCTGGCCACCAGTAAGCGTCACGGACACTGTCCAGGTCCACAATATACTAGAATTTTGAGTGATATCCTATCCCCAGACTGTTATAAGTGTTGGTCATGTTTGCCATTCCAGTATTTATCTTATGTTTTATTCTTCATATTTCTTTACTATCATGAAAATTTTTTCTTAGTTCAATTGTTTAAAAACTTTTAATTTTTTTTTTTTTTTTTTGTCTTTTTGAGACAGGGTCTCGCTATGCAGTTCAGGCTGGCTTTAAGCTCACTTTGTAGCTCAGGCTGGTCTCGAACTCACAACAATCCTCCTGCCTCGGCCTCCCGAGTGCTGGGATTACAGGCATGCGCCACCACGCCCGGCAATAAACTTTTAATTTTTAATATTTAATTTTCAGACTATTATTTAATCTTAATTTTTGTGTTAAGATTAATGCTGTATCTCTGACTTAGAATCTACTTACAAGACATGGTGTAATATTCTCTCCTAGTATTAGCAACTGTAAAAAGTCTATTTCCATTTTCCACTGACTTCATACTGCTTCTTCCTTGTCTCTTACACACACACACACACGAAAAAATTACGTACATAACCTGACATAAGATTCTGTTTTGTAGCAATTTTCAATGACCTTTTAAATGGGTTCATCTAATATATTTTACATAGTCCTGCATAATTATCACTTTGAGAGCTCTTTATTCTTCATCCAGGACCACACAGCAACTCCTCTTGCCTTCTGGATTATGCTCTTTGTTATTTCCTATATGCTACATCTGGAGGTATTAGAATAGTTCCAGTTTGTATAACTGGAAAGTATTTTACTTTTAGTTTTCAAAGGTATGTCTGCTAAGTACAAAATTCAATGAGGACAGATCTTTTTTTTTTTTTTTTTATTTAATTGTGTTCTTCCAGAGCTAGATTTTTATATGTGTATGCTTTAACTATATTTTTCTTTACAATAAGTTTTGGACAATTTCATTTTTGTGTATCACGGTATGATTTTATTTAAATTTCTTGTGCAAAGGTTCATTTTTTCTTGGAAGTGTGCTATAGTTTCAACTAAATTCAGAAACTTTAAATCTCTGAATATTTATTGCCTACCCCTTTTTACTTTGAGAATTCTAATTATATGAATATACGTTTCTCGATTTTGGTGCAGAGTGAACTATTATATGACTGATCTGTAAATTCTTCATTTTTATTTTGGATAATTTTACTGTTATATTCATTTAAGTTTGTAAATAATTTATAATGTGCAATCTATTATTAATCTCATGCTATGTATCTCAGAAATATTTCTCTAAAATTCAAAAGCATACTGAACAAATATAGTGAATAAATTAAAAAATTTCCTTTAAAAAAAGCTTTTTACAGGAAAGATTCTGTAAAGTTATAAATTATAATCTTAACCTCTTATATTGTGGCACATCAATACCAGCAACAATGACTGCATTTTCTACATTCTCCTACAAAATACCTAAAACGTAAACTACTCAACACCATGAGCTGAGGCTTATTTTTTGTTATTAAGAAAGACTATACTGCCTGAGGATGTAGTAATAATGTTGTGAGAATTTGCTAAATTAATATATGAAAGAGTAAAACCCACCATCTGGGCTCCCACTTACACAGGCATTAACTTTTCTTCTTTTTGGTACTAGGGCTGAACTCAAGAGCCTACACTTGCCACGCAGGCATTACGCAGGCATTGAAGCAGGCATCTCATACACATTTCTGCCCATCCTCACAATGACCTAAGAGGCAGCAACTGGAAGCATGATGAGGGAAGTGGCTGGCCCAACCCTACAAACTGCACGGGCACTGAATTTAACATCAGAGCCATTCAGACTCGGAATCCTGTATGTAGAGCAGACCTGTGTTCTGAAAACTCTTGAGGCTTCAAAAAAACAGCTTCCTGCTTCTGAGTATACTTTTCTGTGCTGCTTTGATTCTAACACTGATGTTTTATATATTTACAAAATAAAAAGTAAACAAATATGAGTTTGGACCTATAGCTGAATACACACAATCCTGGCTACACCACTAGGTAACACAACCTTACTAAATGAGTAGAGAAGGGCTAACTCTGGATGACATAGTTTGGCTGTATATTCTAAAATTAAAGTTGAAAAGAACCATACACAAATACTTTAGCTATTGGCAGGGTTGTGTCTCAGCTGTTCAGACTCGCAACTCTGAGCTACCTTCTGCTGGGGCTTCGCAGCTCAGCACTCTTGGCATGGCGGGCCTCACAGTCCCTTGTGGTGAGGCCTGCCCACACACTGTAGGATGCTCAGGAGCTGGCCTCTATCACTAGACGCCACTACTCCTCCCAACCATGACACAAAATGTTTTCAGACATTGGGAAAAATGTCCCCCAGGTGACAAAAGTACCTCCAGTTGAGAACTGATTTGTATGCAAACAAGTTTAACAAGTAATAAGTAGGTTTGACCTTGGTTTTCTTACCACTGGAGAAAACAGGTCCTATTAGACTAAAATCAGAGGTAGGAATGCACAGTGTGTAGCTAATGAGATGGATACTCAAACAAATACATGCATGTACCTTTGTTAGTGTTTACCTGTACATTCTTAGCTCTGCTGCACCAGGCCCTAAAAGCAATGGCAACCATACAGTAAGGGTGGCAAAGAGAACAGACAGCGCTCAGATCTTGGCTCCTGAGTATCGCTCCTAGTAAAGCTGTTCAGGTAGAATACAACACGAGCCTAGTCTACCCGCTGCACCTCACAGCAAGGTGGTGCCAGAAGGAAGGACATGCAGAGGACACTTTTGCCGACTAAAGGCGCTACAGTGGCCAGAAATGGGACAATCTGAGCATCAAAATAAGCCAACGCTAGTAACACATTATAACCACAGACTAAAGTGAGTGTTCACGAGGCCACGCTAACATAAAGAAATAATAAGGCACAATTCTTCCTTATAGTAGCTTCCAAGTTATCCAATGCAGAAAGAATGGTAGAAATAGGGGGAAATCACCACTAGAAATAGGGGGAAATCACCACTAGGCAGGTATCTTAATAATTATTGTAGTAAAGAACCATCAACAGATGTTAAAATAAAGGAAAGTTTGAAGACAAATAGGTTATTTGCATAGTCTTGCTGTACTTCCCAAGATGCTCAGGAAGGGAAAAAGGACTGATTCTAATGAGTAAAAACTGGGTAGACCCCTTAACCAAATGTCCAAGTTAACATCTGCACCAAGACACACCCCCCTGTGGGAGCCACAGCCAAGATGCAGAGCCTCAGTCTCAGATCCAAATGGTCACTATCTAGGGTCAGCCAATCACAGGACAGGAACTCCCAGGCTGCCCAGGTGAGCTGGTCACCTCAAGTAGAGCACCTCTCAGCACAGTGTAGGCAGAGACCTCTGCATGCACAGAAGGTGCACTTGGTATTGTCCCACTGCTAGCAAATGCAGCATGCATTAAATTATTCTCCTAAAACAGCTGAACTGGTGTTGTAGTCAGGATTCGTAAGGGAAACAATACAAGACATAATTTAGAGAATTATGTTATAATAGTCACCCAAAGAGTTATATAAAAAGAGTGCAGGAAATCTGTCATACATTAAAAAACAACAACAAAAATCAGTTGAGGGTCTGGAGCCCATAGCAACGTCTTTCATGAGTCCAGTTGAAGACTTAGAGCCCTTAACAACACCCCCCTTATGAGTCCAACTGGACACCTAGAGCTCATGACAATGTTGCATGCAAGGCTGTATCAAGGATTAGCACTGGGAAGGCCTGAATGTCAGTGGCAGAAGCTAATCTGCACCAAGAGATAAAGGATCTGAGGGATCTGAACTAGAGCCAGGAAGTGATGCTCAAAGTAAAAACCAGAGCTCCCCCGAAAGGTATCACAGCTGAGGTATCACAGTCCCAAGCTCCTCTGACAATAAGAGCTGAGTCCATGTGAGGAAAGACAGCACAACAAGCTTCTCCAGGACATTAACAGTGCACCATCGTGCCCTCTGGAGCCCGGAAACAATGCTCAAAATAAGGACCAGGGCTTCCCCAAAGTAAATTGTGGCCATTCTAGGGGACAACAAGATTTTGAGCTCTTTTGATGATGAGCACAGCCGAGCTGGTACCAGGAACGCCAGCAGGACAAGCTCCTCCAGGAGAACCAACAGCTCCGAGAGCACCTAAACTCTACCTCTCGTTTCTTCCCTATATTTTGTTGGCTACAATCCTCAGGTAGGTCTTTCACACTCACTGCCACACTGATTCAGTTCAGCTGCGTGTTATAAATGACCACCTGTTGTCAATCCACCAAACTGGCCTAAGAATCTTCGCTATGTGGAGATTACCTATACTGTATTCTAAAGGGTAGTACAATCAAACTCTTAAAATTTTACTAGGCTTTCCATATGGTAGGTCTTAATATTCTTTTTTTTTTTTTTTTTTTTTTTTTTTTTTTTTTTTTTTTTTTTTTTTTTTTTTTTTGTCTTTTTGAGACAGGGTCTCACTATGCAGTTCGGGCTGGCCTTAAGCTCCCTTTGTAGCTCAGGCTGGTCTCGAACTCACAACAATCCTCCTGCCTCAGCCTCCCGAGTGCTGGGATTACAGGCCTGCGCCACCACGCCCGGCTTTTAATATTCTTTCTGAAAAATATCTTTTCTAAAAATGTCTTTTGTAGTTTCTCTAATATTTTTGCTCTTCACTAAGCATTTATACAGATTTACTCTGATGATGTTAAATGTATTGTTAATTATTATCATTTCTTTCAATAGGCTTAAATTGCTGTAAGAAAATAAGAAATTTATTTAATATTACCATAAAATGCTTTCTTTAGACATGGTGGCACACCTGTAATGCCAGTGCTGGGGAGGCTAAAAACAGGAGGATCACCATAAGTCCAAGCTGCACAGTGAGACCCCGTACCAAATACATAAAAAATTAAAGTTAAAAAAATGAAATGCTTTCTTTGGTCAAATGCCATAGAGAACCAAGTCAAAGAAACAGGAAATGGTCCAAATCATACACCATATATAGAAGTTTTAAAACTGGAGCAGGGCTGGGGAAATAGCTCAGTAGAATAAGTGCTTGCCTGGCAAGCGCAAGGTCCTGAGTTCAATTCCCAGTACCACAAAAAAAAAAAAAAAAAAAAAAAAAAAAAAAAAAAAAAAAAAAAAAAAAAAAAAAAAAAAAAAAAAAAAAAAAAAAAAAAAAAAACCTGGGGCAAAAGCCAAGCACGACTGCACACACTTGTAACCCCAGAACTCGGGAGACTGAAGCAGGAGGATCTCTTCGAGTTTGGGGCTGTATAGTGAGTTCAAGGCCACTCTGAACTATATAGCAAGACCCTAACTTTATATATATATATATATGTATATGTGTGTGTATATGTATGTATGTGTATATATATATATATATATATACACACACATATATATATGAAACAACTTTTTTCTAGTTATTCATAAAAGAACAATGACAAAAAGTTTTAGCTACTTCAAATTAACCTGATAATTTGTAGTATTTCCTTTTTCCCTAAACAAAGAAAAGAAACTTTTCTTCCTAGACAAGGAAACTTTCCAATGTAGTGTGGGGAACAGCCCTCCAAACTTTAAGTTCCCTCTTCTGCCATTATACTGCAGTTTCTCTAAATATTCGCCATTACCAGCTTACTAAAGTAGAAGAGGGTCCACTCCTTTATGGGGCAGACGGCCAGGACACCCCAGGAGTGAAGTAAAACTCTCATGCCTCCTAGGAGGAACTTAACTCACAGCCTGAACCCTAAAAGATGAGACAATACTACTGAAAAATAATATGGTTATTCTTTTTTCAATCTGTAATTATTTTATTCTCAATTATATCACAACTTCACATATGGTAAATAGACATAATGAAAAACATCAAGGCCAGCCAGCTGCTCAGTAGACTAAAGCACCTGTTCAGGCAGGCGCAGGGACCAGATTCAGTCTCTGGTGGGCCATGCTGGCCCCACCGGGGCTCGCTGAGACAGCAACAATTGAGACTGGGCATGGCGGCACATGCCTATAATCCCAGCGCTTCGGAGGCTGGAAAACAGAAGGATCACTACGAGTCTGATCTGTGTAGTGAGATTCTGTAGACCTTGTACTAAATACAAAAAAAAGAAAGTAAAATATGAGATAGAAATCAAATAATTCTTCTGATGTTCCTATGGAATATTTCTCTCTTTTTTTGGAATACTTCTTTAAAGCTGTCAAATTTTCAATTCAACAGAAAATACCCACTATCCTTATTAATGTTAATTATTAGTCTCTATACCTCTCCCCACCTTGAAATTGCCCTTTTGGGGCTCCATACTTCACTACCTTTTTAAATGTTTTGACTCAAAAAAATACACTTATGTTACATGTACATGTTGGACACACAAACACATAAATATGTATGCAGATATGTATTCAAAAATTTGTTCCACTGTTCTTTTTAAAACAGAAGTATATTTATGTCTCCTCCAAATTGTACAATTAAAGATTGATAACACAATGGTTTTCCTTTAAATCAAAACTAATGGCATAAATGGCTACAAAAACCTTCCAGAAACCATAACAATGGAAAATGATTTGTTGCTGACTTTACACCTGCAAACTCTGCCTTCTGTAAACAGGCCCTCACCAGTGAGTCCACGAGGAAAGCACCTGTGGGAAGGAAGAGAAACCAGCATTTGCCTGGAAAGTCCACGTGGGGAGCCCTACATGCCACTTCACCAACAGTCCAGAGAGTACTGCCAAGTCCAGCTTGGTTTCTAGGGCTGAAAGGGCTTTCAAAGAAGAATAAGTTAAACTGATCTCAAAGAAGTTCTCAAAGGAGAACTGATGTTCCTATATATCAGACATATTTTCTGTAACTCTTACAGATGTTGTATTTAGGGTGACTGCCTACCAAGCTACCTGTGGTCTTCTTTCTCTACACAAGAAAGCCATAATTTCTGCCAAACTGTCTTCATTCTCAAGTAGTTCAATAAAAAAGGGAAACCCTGCCTTCTTAGAACCCCTAAGATAAACAGTCTTCCCATAGAAAAGGAACCTGCTACTAAGGCCTGAGCAGACTATATTTGCCAGCATTGAGAGGTCACTGAAGAATGACTCTAAACAAATAATGGTCACTTACTTTCTGCTTATAAAAGCAGCATTTGAGAAAAGCACAAACCATAACATGACAATTACCTGTGATCTGAAACCCAAACACCCTCTTTCTCCTTGGGGCCTACCCTGTAGTTCAAGTCTTTTCTATGCCCCCCACCACCTCCTATCTTAAATTTACACATGGACAAGCACAATGTCTTTGAGCTCCCAAGGCTCACAACTTGTGCATCTGAACATTACAGAAATTACTCTGAGTCAGGTATTTGTTCCTGACGCAACTCTGGGGGGAAATACTGTCATGCCCATCTCGCAGACAGGTAACAAGCCCAGGGAAGAAAACTGACTTGGTCTGAATCCAGGAGCAGGAAGAAGCCAGGACAGCACAAGCTCACGGTCCTCTGACTGCAGGACCTGGCGCTCTCTGCCCTTCTGTTTTTACAGCATATTCACACATTTATCTTGCATGCAGTGTCTCAAAAGTAAAAGAAATAATCAGACAAGTATGAGTACCCATGTGCCTGCCCCAGCATTACAAAAAACTTAACATGAGCTTTGCTTTTTAATCAAATATTACACATAGAATGGAGTCAGCCCCACGTGAGACACTCTGGAATGCTGTTCTCTATCCTTCCAAAGAGGTAACCACTGTCTTGGATTTGCAGACATTTCACGCATGCCTGACAACAATAACTCTACAGGTACCCATAAACAACACGGGTACAGTTCCCCCACGTTTTCAAGCTTTACATAAACACTATCAGGTCCTATCACTCTGCAGCCTCTTCTTTGCTCAGTGCTGCTTTCAGGAGTTGGTTGGTGCAAGGCTCTAGTTCATTCTGCCACACTGGATTCCACAGTACGAAGACATCAAGATGCGTTAGCTGGGCTTATCAGATGCACATGAACCAGCCCCACCACAGGCACATGTGATGCCTGTGTCCTCACCCATCCGTAGGAATTACCCCGTGTGCCTCAGGAGACAGAGACCCTGCTGGAAGAAGACTGTGTGCGTAGAATGACAGCTGCTCATGCAGGATCTGTGCCACTTTCTTACCCTCTCCTCACTAACTCCACAGGAGCAAAGTGTCAAAGTTTCCTTTGTCCTGACAATTACCTAATTTTCTTTAAGAGTTATAACAGTCGTAAATTAAAGAGGTGGTCAGGATTATTCATGAAAAGTGAACTTCAACAGTTTCATTATAAAAATCTACATTTGCCAGCATTGAGAGGTCACTGAAGAATGGACTCAAGATAATGAAACTTTCTGATTTTTCTGTTTCTGATGTACAACTTACCTCATTTATCTGGGGATTTCTTATAGTAGTGGGCTGACACGCAGAGGCTCGTGCCCCACACTGAGCTGCCCTACCCCGCCCCGTCCTCTGCAGTGATAAGCCGTGGCCATTCGCGCTGCGGTGGCTTTCACAGCAGATGCTCCCGGGTCTCTGCAGCTTTCCCAGCTCCTCACAGTGAAGAATCCCCTCATCAACTGAAGGTCTTGGTTACAGGACAGAAATACAAATTTGATGCTACTTTAATAATATAAAAGTGAGAGCTTACAGCAAGAGGAGCTGATGGTAACACTCAGACCTTAAGCAGAAAGAAATTAGCACTCATTCTCTCCACTCCAAATATGTACAAATCGTTACTGTATTTTTCTCACAGATTTTCACTGGCCTAGATTTAAATTTTGTATGAAGAACAACTTTGTTTGTGCTATGTGAAATCTGTGACTAACACACTCCCAGCAAATATTTACATCCAAAAATACTTTTATTAGTACCTAAGATTTAAAACAACCTCTCAGGACCAGAGGCATCCCTAATGTTGGAAAATTACAACAGCATTTACACCTACTTGAAGTTACTGAATGCCTGAGTGTGTCAGAATTTATAAACTCACAAAACATGAATAGCTTATTTCTGCCCTTTTAAATAAAAACAGTAACTACACTAATCAACTTACCTCTAGGCAAAAGGATGACTCAAGTCTTACTAAACCAAAGGGATTATGACAATTATTAACCCTGCTTTTCCTATGGAAACAATGACCCTCTTTCACTGGTGAATACCCCTAACTTTAATCAGCTTACTGTTAAATACAAGAGATTTCAGAAGTAAAATGCTTATATTATGTGAATCAAACCTTTGGGCAAATGAAAACGTTCATACTAGGGAAAACATGTAAATTTATCTTCAAACTGCTCCTTCCTGCACTCACCTTATTATCAGCTCCAGTGGCCTAGAAATTAGCAGAACAGCATCAATCTATAGCCAGATTATTTGTCCTCCTCTAGGAAATTCTATTAGCTGATATTGTTTTAAGCTCTTTTTTTTTTTTGGTATTTTTTGAGACAGGGTCTCACTGTGCAGTTCAGGCTGGCCTTAAGCTCACTTTGTAGCTCAGGCTGGTCTCGAACTCACAACAATCCTCCTGCCTCAGCCTCCCTAGTGCTGGGATTACAGGCATGCGCCACCACGCCCGGCTTAAGCTCATTTTTTAAGAGCATAAGAAATCTACAAATGGATTTAATGTTTTGTTATGTCTCTTTAATAACAAAAGACATAACAAAATAATACGAAGATACACTAAATAATACAATGATTAATGGAGAAAAACATAAAACTTCTCTCCTAAATCCCACTTTGTGAATAATTCTATGTACAGTCTGATACCACCAGGCTCATACAAATATATACAAACATAACATATATAAAATATACATATGCATGCATATGTAAACACATACATACGCATGCATATGTTCCAGGTTTTATTTTTCACAGTATAACACTTTGCTGCTCTGCAACTTGGCCTGTCACAGCAATGCTGCCTCATCAGTACACAGAGAGCTAACTCAGAGTGTTTACTATCTGCCAAGCCATCACACATACGAATATACTATCATTAATTTTCTTCCTAATGATTCTCCTTGCTCTTGAGAAGGGCCAGGCCCTTCTGAATGCCTGCTTCAACATAACATCCTGAAATTCCTCTTTCCCTTTAGGTCTCTCTTTCATAACCACCTCTGCAACAGGCACACAGGCCCGAGCATGAGAGAGGAAAGAAGTTTATTTTAAGCATTTCGCATGTAAGGCTCCCCCTAAATGAGCTATACTTAACATGCACCACCATCTAGATAAACCTGCACCAAGACATTAACATTTTATGCTACGGCAATGAGAAGGCAACATACTCTGGAAAGGGGATCGGAGAGCCCAGCTCCGACTCCCGCTTTGCCATTCACACACTGCTGTGGCACTGACAGGTCACTGAGCTGCACAGAGGACACTTCCTTTCTGCTTCATGAACTGCTTGAGCCAGATAATTTCTCAAGTCCCTTCACACTGCAGTCAAGCACTCCCTCCTCCTGGTTGAACAAATGCTCTTTTATGATGGCTTACAGAGGGGGCAATAACTAAAAGACCTTTTGTTTAGCGTGTACAAAGGCCTTACTAACAAACTAACAGTAAGAGCAACATAACATAAAGAATATGTGACCAACTAGAGAGTGCAAACTGCTTCAGTCCCTCCACAAGAGCCCTGTAACAGCCTATTTCCCAACAAAGGAAATGTTTATCACAACTACAAAGGTCAGCAGCACAGCTAAAAATGCCCTACATTTGGCATAGTTCTAACTACTACATATCCTGAAAATAATTCATTTTCTTTTAAAAATATAGGATGTGATGAGTGGCCATAATTCTATGAGTGCTCCAAATCTGCTTCAGCACAGACCTAGAGTAGGTTTCTTATTCTGTAAAATGGAAAAAACTAACCCAAAAGCTTCCAATTCACTGGACCCTCCCTAAGCATCTGCAGTGCGCAGCAAATGCTGCTTTGCACCAGGACGCAGCTATGAAAAGGCAGCACGACTCCGGCAGCCGGGCCCCACCCCAGACAGAGCAACTCCATGGTTCTGCAGCTCAGAGTGCGTTCAAGTTTTGTTTTGGGAGTATTGTGTTATTTTTTGCTTTCTAGTTTAAACTGTCCCCATAATCTGACTGAGTTTAGTCAAATTTTATTATACATCTTTAAAAGATTCATACAACATTTTTTACAAATATTCCACTAGAATTTTTGTTTGTTTGTTTGTTTTTGTCTTTTTTGAGACAGGGTCTCACTATGCAGTTCAGGCTGGCCTTAAGCTCACTTTGTAGCTCAGGATGGTCTTGAACTCACAACAATCCTCTTGCCTCAGCCTCCCGAGTGCTGGGATTACAGACATGCGCCACCATGCCCGGCTTCCACTAGAATTTTTAAAGACAAGATCTCACTATGCAGTTCAGATTGGGCTTGGACTCACTGTGTAACCCAGGCTGGACTCAAACTCAAAGTAATACTCTTGCTTCAGCCTCCCAAGGGCTGGGACTATAGGTGTGCACCACATCTGGGTCTACTACACTCTTAAAGACGCAAAAGAACATTAGTTTGCACTTCAACTGGCAAAAAAGCTTGGCAAATTACAAAATATTTAGAAAAAGAATGAAATGAGCTATTTGATACCCCTAAGTATCCATAAGATATTAAAACACACTTGCATTTTAATCTGCTTATTCTTTACCTTAAAAATACACAGAGAATTCAAATTGTGTATTATATCTGTCCCAAGAATACCATGCACTGATCATATTACAGAGGCCCAATCCTCTCATCAAAGAAAGGAATGAGGACAAAGGATGCCTAGGAAAGGGTGAGCCAAGCAGCAAGAGCAGAGGACAGACGTGAACACAGCTTGCTCCGGTCAGGAGCACCTGGAGAAGGCCTTTCCTTGGCTGCCTCCAACCACTCCTTCTTCAAAGGGATGACAGGGCAGCAGGGAGTTGGGCCCCCAGAGAGTCTTGTGGAGTCGCAGCGGCCCAGGCGAGTCCCTTTCCCTTGGTGACTTTCACTAGTCCTTACCAGGCCGCAGCGTTGGGCCTGCACTCCTAGAAAATACTGCTGCCTCCTCATAAAGCCCAACAGCAGGCCTCGCTGAAGACACCTCAACTTGGTTCAAAGGACCCAGTAAACCTGGAACTGGACCAACGTAAGTGTGGAAAACTTGGTGCCCTGAGGCTGATGCCTGAATGAACCCTTTCTGTGCATGAACCCTGAGGGAGATGCCCACGTAAGGCAGAGGGAATCCATGATAAAGCACCACTGCCGTGACCCACACAAAAGGGGCTTTAATGATATTTTTTGGATTTTAACTTTAAATGTCTATACTTAAAAGACATCAATATAGAGAACTTTGTTCTTAGGCGCTTATGCCACTGAGCTATCTGCCCGGCCCCCTAGAACTTTGTTCTTAAATGTAATCTAGAAAAAGAGGGGCTGGTGAGAGAGCTCAGCAAACTAAAGCACCTGCTTAGGTAAGCTTAAGCAAGCACAGGAACCAAGGTTCAATCCCCGGCACCACATGCTGCACCAGCCCAAGCCCAGAGCAGGCTGAGCCAGGCAGGGGGTGCGGGCCTGGAGTTCCAGTACTGGGGAGGCTGAAGGCAGGAGGGTCGCCACGAGTCTGCGCAGTGAGACCCCGTAACAACGAGAGAGACAGAGACAGAGAGAGAGAGAGACTACTGTACAAACTGTCATTTTAGGTTTTTTTTTCTTTAGACAGAAAGAGGCTTTTAAGACTGACATGCTTTGTTTGTTTTGATTTTTCTATCAATTTTCAAAAGGCCTGCTTCCTCCTGTAAATATGAAGAATATTTAAAATAAATATTTCTGCACAGAGTTTTAAAAAAAAAAAACTATGCTGGAGAAATTTTTTCTTACAACAAAAAATAATTCCCAGCCAATTTTCTGAAAAAAATCTCACTACTATAAAACTAACTCAACTTTTCCTACTTTTCTGATAGTACAGAAATTATATATTATGAATTTATACTAGAAGTTATATGTACTATGTTCAATGTATTTTAGGTTATAAATAGAAAAGGCAAACTCAGAAAACTAGTTTTATGCATGAAGTACTTAGATTTAATTATATCAGAGAGAAAAACAGATTACATTTCCTGAAGATTTAAGAAGTATCTACTTCAAGAGGTACCATTATTAAGAGCTATACAAACTGCAAATCTATAACCTTCGTGGTCACCGCCGAATGAAACCCTCCTGTTTCTCCCCAGATTGCTCGAGGAGTTAGCAGTGTAACTGGGAATGAGTCCTAAGGCTATCTTATCGGCACGTCTCCCCACTGGCTTGCGAGTCCCCTCCAGCCTTCCTGTTTGCAGCAGCTTAATCACAAGCAGTGGGAGGCGGCAGGGGCCTAGCAAGGGAGCTGATGCTGAGCATACTTCACATCGCCGCCGCAGTGGACAAACGTGGAGACTCCTCCAGGCGAGCTCTGCAAGCTCCAACTTTTGTCATTAGAAATGCTGAAATCTTCTCAAAAGTGCTGTGCAAATCTGAGGTTTTATTTAAAGCAGAAAGGGACTATTTTTCATGTTGAGTGCTACTTTTATTATTTTTTTCTTATTGGTAAAAGGCTACACTGCTCAAATTAATTGAACACTTTTTCTAACTCATGCTTTAACTGATAAAAAGTAAGAGAACTCATATAATGTCATAATTCACGTGGTTCAAAGGTACAAAGGAGGGCCCCGTCACACAACTCTAATGTTAGTGCGCTTACCTAGCAGGCTCCAGGCCTGGGCTCAGTCACAAGCACCAAAAAAAAAGGTAAGAAAATGAAAGTGCTGCCAAGAAGAAAACTATTTGCTCAACCACACTCCCTCAGCTGCTGCTCTGTGCCAGGCGCTGGTCACGCTGTGGAAACACCAACCCCATGGCTAGTCACTGACTCATCCTTCCAAATGCTAAAGCATGTCTGTATCAACTAGTACTACAGCTTGGACAGACCGAAGAGATGCAAAACAACAGTAAGGAACCATTCTCACTGCTGGAAATGAAATTATAAATACTACAGGAAACATTTAAATGAACCCTAGGATGCTGGTTAAACTGGAATATCACTGGGAAGTCTGTGGAAGCAGAGACAGAGCTGCTGGTGTTCACTTCCGCATACTCACAGACTGCCTAGCCTGGTCCCTGCAGACCTCCTAAGTAAGACCAGGGAGGCGCCACACCAACCACACATCAGTGGAAATTCGCACGCAAGCACTCAGCCGTTGCCTGTAAAATACCAAGAATCTAGAGCACCTTAGCAAAGGGCTGGGTCCACGCTGCAGCCAAGAAAGTACGAATTAACTCAGGACATCCCATTATACCAATAAAGATAAGATGTCCTCAAATACAGGAAAAGGCACATGAAAAGAACAAGCATCAAAATGCCTGATGGAAACAGAATACAACACTTGTTAAATAAGAATCTATGCATTCGGGTGAACGCACTAAAAGCAAGGAAGAAAAGGAAGAGCTTCCTCACAGTCAAATGGCAGCGAATAAACACAGAAGGGGAAGTGGACAAGGAGCAAGGGACCACTTACAGCTCCAAAGCAACTCGCTATGAATCACACACAAACGGCAAAGGGGCCGGCCACACAGGCAGCACTGGGCACTCCACGGGCCTTGGCACAGACAGATGGGCACTGCACCAGGCTGCCCTCCCTTGCCCGCTCCACCGCAGAGCCCACACGGGGCCCATGCGGAGACCGCTGCGCTAGCCTAGTGGGGGCACTCATCCAGATGGGGGACCCGGTTCACAAGACCCTCCCTTCAAGGAAGAGTTGTTCCACATTGAAGAAGCAAGTACAACACTGAAATTTATTCTCAAACGGCTCAGACGGTACACACATCTACACTTAGTAAACGAGGTGAATCTCAGTAAATGGTCTATGGAATTTCTTTGTACTGATCTGTTAACTCCTAAGTTTGAAATTACACCAAAATAAAAAAATATATAAGTAAAAGATGCCATAGTTAACCCTCACATAGAGCTATCTCTGTCCACAGATAAGACTTTACTCCCTGCCAGGCAGTAACCTGATTCCCTGAAAAAGGCCAGGGTGAAACTCTGCTGAACCTCCCAACACACAAAGAACCCAGCCAGCCCTCTCCCCAGCAGGAGGGTGCTGAACCCTGAAGAATACACCCCACCCAACTAGTTATATAGTAAACATTCTTTTAAACATATCTCCTAGGAAAATGAATTTTTCCTTTAGAAACTATTTGACTTATTAGATAATGGGAGGGAAATGTTAACACACTTTATTAATGTCAAGTGTTACATTAATGAGAAATTAATCATTTGGTAATTTTAAGGAACACAGAGATGATATGAGAAATAAATGAGAGAGCCTTTAGGTGGTAACACTAGGAAGGAGGGAGGTGCACAGTGAAGAGCAGAATGGAATGCACACACTAAGAGCTGCTACCACTTGCTGAATCCTTACAAACAGGAAAGTTCTTACTTTACACCGAATTGTACTTCTGAGAGGACAGAGAACACAAGTGAGTGTATTGCAGGGCACCACCCAGGGTCTGAGCACCTCACAGGCTAAGCCTAGGAAGCTGCACCGCACTGCATCACACAGAGCCACCCGCGCCCCACGCTGCAGGCCCAAGACGACACGTGAGGGGGAGCGCCTGGCAACTCCTAGGCAGTGAGGAACACGGCTTAGTCTAACTCTAAAGCCATGCTTAAACACACAAGAGAATCTCCTCATCAGTGCACAGTGAGGGTAACATCAATCAAATATCCAAGAAGCCACTACAAAAGTAGTACAACACTGGTAATCTTTACCTTCACAGAGCAGCATCTCAGATCTAGACCGGGAACAGCATGGCAGCATTCACAGCTTCATTATAGCGAAATGTTGCACCAGCGCTTGGTTACAAGACTAAGCAGACCTCTTGGTCAGAAATGGACATCCTCGCAATGCAGATGAAAGACTAACCCAGAAGCAACAGGCTCCGGGGCCGGGCTGTGTCCAGACACACCGTGCGAACGTGTGCAAGGTGTACATCAACACAGAGGACAGCTGAGTCACCAGTGGAAGTAGCAAAAAAGGGAAACCAGCCCAAGTGTGACAGTGCACACTTTGCAATCCCAGCACCGGGGTGGCTGAGACAGGAGGATTGTTGCAAGGTCGAGGCCAGCTTGGACTACAAAGTGAGTTCAAGGCCAGCATGCACTACACAACAAAAATCCCTTGGGGGTAGGGGGAGGATAGACAGACAGATATAGACAGACAGACAGACAAAGAGACTTGTCACAGAGAGCCCTGGCCTGCAGCCAACCAGGTGTGATGCCAGGTGTGGCCTCAGGTAGAGAAAGATGTGGCCTGGTGCCATGATGTACCTCACCTTTCTGCCTTTATCAGCGTGATACAGTTGCACAGATTAAAAGCACACAATGGAGGAAAAGTGGTCATCCCCCTCTCCCAGAAGTTACCTCTCCAATGACCTTACATGCTTCTTCCTGCAAGCATCAACTCCCTACTTTCAAATTTTTGTTCAATTCCTTCTCCCGCTGTTACCTCCCACATCACACTCACTTACTTCACTACACTCAATTCAAGGAAGAGCAGGAAAGGAAGAATGAGGTCGGCCCAGCACACGCAGGCACCGCTGCACCTCCGAGCCCATGACTGCCTCCCCTCGTCACACCCCACACCCAGGAAGCCTGCTGGCCACTACCGCCCTCCCCAGGGTGGATCACTGAGCTCTGCTCACACTGGTCTGTGAACCCTGCAGACCCAGTCTCCCCAGAGTGATAGTGCTCTCAGGGTGCTGACTCGTCAGGTGGACAGGCACACTAAGTTAATGGGTCTCAGGAGCCCGCCATGGAAGAGCACCAGCACAGCTTTTCTTCTTTATTCACTTTTCCATTACGCTGAGAGTACTTCAACATTTTAATTTTCAACAGATTAGAGCTGGACTATAAGGTCTAAAAGTGAACTAGGAGATCAGGATAATAAACAGCAAATACACCATAGACAGACAGATCTGATGCTAGCTAAGCTACCACTTGCAGAGTACCAAGCTGTCCCAGGCACTTCATACCTACTACAGTACATTATTAATCGCATACCAACTCTGTACTGTACTTTGCCATTTTATAAACTAAGTTTTTAAGCTGAGAGTCGGAGATCTGCTACTGATGTAAGGTCATGGAGCCAGCTGAGACAGAAAGCCAGACCAGTCTAAATCCAAATTTCATGATCTTTATTCTAAAGCATTCTGTACTTAAGTATCAACTGAGACAAATTAAAATGTGAAATGAATCCACGTTAGGCCTGACGAACAAAATGGTAACTACTAATAACATTTTGGAAGTTTGCAAAAGTTCTACTATTATAAGAATTCGATCATCATAAAAACCTACTGTCCACTTAATTTAACACTCTGTCCCCAAATGGCAAGCATCAGAACATATTTTAAAGTAGGCAACAGCTGTTTTCTGCGACACTTATATCTAATATCTTGTTTTCCCTAATTCTCCATTATGCGCCTGTCTTTTGCCATATTATGTCTGTCAAGCTCCTGTCCCTGCTGGCCCTAAAACAAAGCCTCCCTGTGTCAGGCAGAAAGGTCCCCAGTTGCTGGAAGTCCAGGCATATGATCACCAACTGCTCATGGGAAAGGGCAAGCACCGCCTTTCAGTTCAGAGCAAGGAAATGAAAGCAGTAAGCAGCCGTACCTAGGTCAGTAATGCCTACAGCAGCAGCACAGCCTGGGACTATTAGCTTCATCTGGACCGGAAGGGCTCAACAAGGAATTTCTGGATACAGCTCTATTTGCTGAGAATTTTGAAAAATTAAGCATGCAGGCCCCGCAGTTAAATGCTTATGTGATTCTACTAAAAGACTGCACGTCAGAATAGTCTTTTCGTTTTTCCATTTGCATGAGAGACAAAATAAATAATGATTTTACTCAGAATAGTCACATTCTCAAGCAGCCAAACTAAATTATTTAGTGTCTTTTCAAACAGAAAAATCTTTCCCCTAGGGCATATTTTTCAGAATATTAAATGCTCTGTTAATTTAGCTCTCCTCTTGCAAGCAGCTGCAATTTTTTTTGAAATTGGAGAATGATGGGCTTGCCTCTCCTATAATTGGAAAAAATTCCAATTGCATTAGGTAGGAAGCTGTCAAATCACATGCCTTTGTAGCCTATAAATTATGGTACTTTCAACCTTACTGTATGTGAAATTTGAATTAGCCAAAATACCTTCAAACAGTAGGGAGAAAAAAAATGTTTTGAAATAAAAAAGCATTTCATGTTACAAAATTAAGCTAGTCTTCTCTTTAAATTTTGTTCCATTAAGTATGGAAAACATTTAGCAGCAAAATAAGATGAACAGGGGCCAGGGAGATGGCTCAGTGGAATAAGCGCTTTCCTGGCAAGCGCAATGGGCCTAAATCCAATCCCTGGTTCTGCCAAAAAAATAAAATAAATAATAATAATAAGATGAACTTCAAAAAGAAGGATGCTCTGGTCTAATGAAGATCTCTGACTTAAAAAGCATGGGGACACAAGTCTCCACTGGAACGTAGTAACAAGCTCCATGTGGTAACCTGGCAAAGGTTATGGCTCAGAACTGGCAAAAATACATCTGTTTCTACATGGTTCTGTTTGCTGGTTATTTCCACACATATTTTTCTTTGCAAAGCTAGTATATATTTTTTCATGAGGTAGAAGATTTACAGTCTTGAGGGCTTTCAGATATTAATCAATTGTTCAAACATCAATTCTGCAGGTCTGGAATAGTTTCCAAAGCCTGAAACTCAAGTGCTTCACTCAGAAAAGGACAGAAAGGAGAGCCAGGGGGACACACTGGGAAGCCCACGCAGGAGATCTCAGTGCAGCTCCTTGTTAGGGCCTCAGAAGTTGGTCCACACTCACGAAACCTGTACGACAGTTTATTCTTTTAAATTCCCTTCTTTATTTGTTACCTAAAAGAAGCTACCTGCTTGGCAGCACAAGGACCCGGGTCTGATCTCTGGTACCACAATCTGTGCTGGCCCTGGAACCCCAGGTGTGCCTGGCCAGCCACTGACACAGGCTGTGGTGGCTCATGCCTGCAATCCCAGCACTGGGAGGCTGAGACAGGAAGATCACCATGAATCCAAGCTGCATAGTGAGACCCTTAACCAAATAGGTAAATTAATTAATTAATTTCAAAAAAATTTAAAAGATGCTACAAGGCCCAGGGGAAGGGCCACAGGACCCTTCTCTTCAACGCCATTCCACTCCGCAGAGCAGTCTCAAGAGTTCCCTGACAAGTACATAAATGATTCAGAACAAACCAGCCCACTGTTCCAAGACACGAAAAGATGGTCAGGAGTTTAGAGAAGCCACTCTCTTAACCCAAAAAATCTTGCTTGTCCCAAGCAGACAGGTGTGGGCACTTATCTCCTGACCTTTCCAGTTCTAACGCACACTTTGGAGCGGCCTTAGTATCAACCACTTATGATGGAAAAGAATAGAAAACACTGACTCGAAACTTTAGGGTCCAACTGCAGGACTTCCCACTCAGAAAACTGAGAGGAAGGCATGAAACCCTCTATCTCACCTTTTTTAAAATAAGAGTCAGACTAGACTGGTTGTGTTCAAACCATCTTTTGCAGAACCCCAAGTTCACAGCTATCTCCAAGGGAATGGGGCTCTGCTCTCTGTGATTCTGTCTTATTAAACAGGCATCTACAAGTCCAGGAAACAGTTCACTCCCTCTAACTCATGTAGCCAACGTCTCTTGCCACATGTTTTCATTCCCTCAGCAAATCTTTTGTTTCAAGGTATCAAACATCCTAATTTGAAGAACTGCTGTTTCTGAATAGACAAACCACAGCCACCACCAACTTCACTATTAATACAGAGAAAAAGATTAATGGGGACTAATGGAGACTAAATGACAAGCTCTTTTTTCTACCAAACAACTGCTGGTAGTGGCATTTTGAAGCAGAATGTACTGTCCCCTCATTCCTCTTTCTTCTTTGTACCTGCTACCATTTGTGTATTTTATATGAATGGACATATTTGTTTTTCTCCAGGGTGAAGATCTTGGGTAGAGCGAGGACTGGCTAGTTACACCCAGAGCCTGTGCATGCTCCTATATCATCTATGCTCCACGCTAATTGGAGTGGATCACAGCAGGCCCTGGTTGCTACCCGCAGAGTCCAGACCTTTGGAAATGAGTTTTATTTCTGGAGCCACAAGGATCGGCGCAGAACTGATGTAGTGTTTTCCAGGCTCCCTCTCTAGCCCCTTACATGTGGCAAGATGGATAAAGAATGCCTTACTTGGTTATCTCCTCTTCTTAGAAGAATTCTAAGTTCTTCAGGTTGTCACAGTGATTCGAGTGGAGGATGATGTTAATTAAGAAGACAACTGAGGCTTGGCCAACTGGAAAGTCTCCTCAGCTGCCTTGTACTTGCTGCCTTCAAAATTAAAAAAAAAACCTCAAGGGGGGCCAGGGAGATGGTTCTGTGGAATAAGCACTTCCCTGGCAAGTGCAAGAGCCTGAGTTCAATCCTGGTTCTGCAAAAAAAAAAAAAAAAACTCAAAATGCTGCCAGTCTAGGTTTTATTTTCCCAGTGAATTTCAAACTAATTTCAAAACACTCATTTTCACTAGACAATTAGCTTGTAAATACTGGATACTTTTGGTTTCAAGTTGGCTTTTGCATTTAAAAAAAAAAGGAAAACAAAATTACAATGAGAAATATCTACATTGTTTTAAATTGTGCTGGGCATTTATTATGAATATCTAAACTTAAGAAACACAACTTTCTGGGAATGCACAATGTCATAGCCCTGAAACTGAAAATGATTTTAAGGAGCAAGGCCTCTGCACATCAAGTAATGCACAGTGACCAAATGGCCGGAGGGAAGCCCTTCAGAACGGAAGATGTGTGGGTCTCCCAGTGCACAGTAGAGACAGCAGGGAGCAGCACTGTGGGCAGGTACCATAGTTCCTAATTCCAATGAAGCTTGAGGCCCAGAGGCTACCCAACCTGTGGGGAGGGCAGCTCCGGCCTAGGGACCAGTGATCAAGCCTTCATGAATTCAGGAAACTCATAGACACCCTAAAGAAACTCTGGACTGGCTCCCTACAAAAATACAATTGTCAAAATTATGCGTATAACTCAGAGGTCCTGAGGCCCTCTGCAGGACACTAAAGAGCTCGGGTGGGTCTCTCAAAGCCTCTCAAGGGCAGGAAAGTTTAAAGAGAAAATGGGAGTGTATGCAGGGTGTGTGTGTGTGTGTGTGTATGTGTGTGTACATATACATGCACAGTACAGACCTAGAGCAATAGAAAAAGTGGAAAGATTATAAAATTACGCAACAGTAAACACAGAAGTAACAGGGGTGAGCAGTGGAGAAAAACAATGCTGTCTGCTGGTGCTGCTTCCCCACACGGCGCTGAGCGGCTCCCGCGTGTGTGTGGGACCACTCGGGAGCACACGGCCACACCGCTCGTGCAGAGGCCTGTGCAGCACCCTGCCCACCAGCCCCATCCCTACAGCCCAGATGGAGACAGCTGCCTCCCGACCTTCAGCAGGGATGCCTGCTGCCCTCTACGGCTTGGTTCCCTCTGAGGACAATACCCTAATAATCAAAGAGACACGAAAACGTATTGTTGTTCTTAACGGACACTGTTCCAAACCCTCCACTGTATTCTCAAGTGAGATCTAAAACTGTGGTCTTCATTCAAACTGAAACAGTACCTTTATCTAAGTATCTGATTTTCCACATTTCTGTCATTTTACTTGCCAAAATACCTCATGCACCTTTGCATGGTTCCAAGAACACACAGAACCCAGCCTGCAATGGCCTAGGTCTGGCTCGCCCTCCCGCAAGGCCTGGTACTACTTCACCACAGTGCTGCGTCCAGACAGCCACAGCATCAAATAGCTGTTTTGAGCTATGCTGTTTCGTTAAAGCTGCCTTCCCAATCAGACATACATGTTTTAGCTAGACTGATCTTGAAAGGTTTATGTTATACAGATTTGGCCTATTGCATCTCAGTGTGGTTTTCATTTAAAGTACCTCTTTTGTGTGAATACTGGGTTTACAAGTAACCTCATTCTCCGAGTTTCAGAAATTGATATCTTTCACATGGCTAAGGGCAAAAGGCAGAATGTGTGTTTCAAAACTGGGTTTCTCTTTTATGACCAAAATGATCTTGTCATAGTATGGAACAAACACAGCCTACCTTATAAATCAGATACTTGTGTGGTGTTGAATCTGCGAGTCCAGTGAACGCCAGCTGATACCCTATCGTGTCACGCCAGGCCAGTGCTCACCCAGACTGTGTAAGAAGGGAGCCTGAGGTGGGGGGAGCAGAGCAGCACAACCCCTACCTAGCAGGTGTGGGGCTGTGGTGTGAGCTACACAGAGAAGGGGGCTGAAGAGCCCAGTGAAAGGGCCTCCTGGGTAATGGAAATGTTCTGAATCTTGACAGTGGTGGTAGCTATGTCACTAAAGAATTTTCAAAATACCTACAACTGTATGCATAAAATGACCACACTTTATTACACAGACATTGTAGCCAACAATGTTGGCTACACTGGAGAGGCATAAGAGTGCTCCCAGACACAGGCTACCAGGACACCAGTGGGTGTGCCCCCACTGTCCCAGAGAAGGTGCCTGGGCCCAGGGTGCTGGCAGGTATGCCAGCCTGCCCCCCCACTGTCCCAGAGAAGATGCCTGGGCCCAGGGTGCTGGCGGGTATGCCAGCCTGCCCCCCCCCACTGTCCCACAAACACTGCTAGACTGCTGCAAAATGCCACCTGGTAGTGTAGGACCAAGATGCACATCATCGGTTCTCCCTGGTAAGAGCCATCATACTTCAACCACTTTCACAGCTAGTTTTAAAAATTTTAAACAGCATGTGCATGGAAGGGTTTTCCCTGTAGCACAGTTTATAAAATCCAAAGACTGAGAAATGATTTAAAGGTCTGTTCAAGGGCACTAAACAACACACTATCTATCCAGGCAACAGTGTCATGAAGCACTCGCAGACACTCGGGGGCAGGAGTCAGAGAGGCCACAGGAGCCCTTTCAGGTCAAAGGTCAACACCACTCTCTTGAGACAGCCAGGACACAAGCTAATCCTCCAGGGCCTTCTTAACCTCCTAAGAAAGAAACCCAAACTACACTGGCCCACACATGGCTCAGTCCCTGCTCCTCTTGGCCAACTGAACTGGCCATCAGGTCCCATGGCCTCTTTTCTCAGATGGTCACTGGACTGGGCCTTTCTTGTTTATTTTTTAATTTGTATTTATTTATTGGATGTAGGGTTTCACTATGCAGTTCAGACTCCTAGTGACCCTCTTGTCTCAGCCTCCCCAGTGCTCAGATTTTGTGCCACCACACAGGGCCTCAGGGCTGGCGCAGCATGCAGGACCAGAGACCCAAGTCAGGTCCTCGGTCTTGTCACTTCAGTCTCCACTGGAGAATCAAGACCTGGTGAGATTTAGGTGCCTCAAAATAAAAATGAAAATCATTACAGGCTGTGGAGGCAGCTCAGCATGAAGGCCCTGGAGCGGGGAACATTACCAGAGGGACACGAAAAACTGCAATTGCTTCATTCTGCTTCCTTGCCACGTGGTATGGTGCCACGTGATGTATATTTTATATTCAGAAAAACTCAAAGTCTCACTTAAACGCAGCTTTGAAAACTGGCTCGTGGCCCACTTGCAGCTGACGCGGAAGCTGAGCTACCTTTCCAGCAAAGCCACACTAACTCCAACGTACTCTGGGGTCAGCCATTAAAACATTTTCGTTTCAGTCACAATACTACTGAACAGCAAATGCTGGAATCTGTTTTAACAATTTAGTGCATCCAGGATTTTCTGAAAGGAAAGGCTACATTGGACATGAATTACATAACTAAAGGCAGATTAGTCAGCACTGATATAAATAAACTTGAAAAGTTAAATATGTAAGTATACAATGAAGCACTAAAAAAATTTAACTTAGAAAGCGTGCTCAATTACCCATCATATTTCTTCCTATAAAAATACCAAGCACCAGGTTCTCAGCTCCACTCAAAAGCCGTCTCCCTTCACTCCTTGCACAAGCCAACCTTCACCTCCCCAGCCCTGCAGAATGAGGTGACACTGCTCTGCTTTAGCACAAAGGAGTATAAAGTACCAAAGGGAGCCAAAGGAGATGAGAGCCAAAGGAGATGAGAGGAGCTTCAACTCATCAGCCTACGGCGTCTGGGAGGACTGCTGAAGTGATGGGATCTCAGCAAACACACTGAGTGCTACTTTACAAACAGAAAAGCAAAGACTGGACAATGAGCTGCTCAGAACATGCTCCAGAGGAACATACTTGGGAAGGAAAAAGGTGGCCCTCAGGGCATTCCAGTCCTGCAGGAGCCTTCCTGGCCCCAGCACACCTGCTGCATGACCACCATTGTGACACACACTCGGCTTCTATACTGACTCATGGAATAACTTCTGCTTTGATCCACCTAACAGTGCAAATCAAATACAATGCTTACAATGAAAGCTATAAAACTTCTCAAAGAAATGCTTTTAAGTAATTTCAATTATTTCAGAAGTATCTCTGATTTGCTACCTGAATTAATTACAAGTTACTACTATTTATCCTTCAAAGAATTTCCAACCAGAATTTTCTGTTGTTAGTATATCAGATACTGTATTTACAGTGATAAAATTTTATTTCTTTAAAAACTGCTTTAGCCAAGCACCATGGCACATGCCTACAATCCCAGCTACTCAGGAGGCAGAGGCAAGAGAATAACAAATTTGAGGCCAGCCCAGGCAATTTAGAGATCCTAGTCTCAAAAAACAAAGAATGCTGAAGCTAAAGCTCAGTGGTAAGAATGCTTGCCTAGCAATCACAAGGCCCTGCATTCAAACCCCAGCAGCGCGCATGTGCGTGCACGCACGCACACATACACATGCACACACACATGCAAACGATTGTTACACTAGGTTGCATGCTCCTTCACTAGCTAGAATTAGTGAAACTTAGCATTCTATCATTATATATCAAGTAGAGACACTAAGTCCTTTGTAATAGTATTTCTATGCATCAAGGTTCTGTGTTACAAAGATTCATTGCACCTTAACTTTCTAGCAATTTCTTTTTTATTATTTTTTTCTATTTTTTTCTGTTTTTTTAATTTTTGTTTTATTGAAGTACAAATATCAATGAGACAGTTTTAAGATACCTTGACAAGATAGATTTGATAAATTAATACATTGCAAACTGTTTTTATAATGCTTTGGTATCATAGAAGGTGCATACATGATATTATACTTACAGACATTATTATACCGTATGTCTCTTATCAATAAATTGAGAGTGTAGCTATTTGCATATCTTATTTTTTATACCTGAATTACATTAAAGATTCAATAATTAATACTTTCTACCTTGTTATTTTCCTAGTGGTTGTCCATGGTACTAGAAGCCGACATAATATCCTGTCCAACCACCATTAGTGCAAATCTTGCCTCTCATAGAATTATGTAGAAGCACGGCGTTATCTATCCCAACTGTACTGTCCATACACACACATCATGATTCTTCCTTTCTATCCCCCTTCCTTTGTTTACACCTGTCAGAGATGGGCACTCCATTTTCATTCAACTACTTTAAGGACCTGTCTCTAAGAATGACACTGGAACTGTGACCAGCAGCTCCCCAAGTTTACGTCTATTTCCCTTTCTTTTTTTTTCATTGAAAGTATTTCATTTATTTATTTATTTATTTATTTTTGTCTTTTTGAGACAGGGTCTCACTATGCAGTTCAGGCTGGCCTTAAGCTCACTTTATAGCTCAGGCTGGTCTGGAACTCACAACAATCCTCCTGCCTCAGCCTCCCAGTGCTGGGATTACAGGCTCTAACAATTTCTAAATGCTATTTCCTAAAGTTCACTTATTAACTACGAGTGAACCAATGCTGTTATATTCTTAATGGGCTATTACTCTAAAATCTCATCAAAATAATAGATTCACTGTTACAGAATATAGCTTTATTACCCAAAAAGCAAGTGTAATACACAAAGTTCATCATATAACCAAAAGATTAAGAAAAAAGAAAAAGTTCTCAGTTTAAAAGACAATGCTAGGCTAGCCATGGTGGTGGATGCCTGTAATACCAACACTCAAGAGGCTGAAACAGGAGGACTGCTGCAAATCTGAGGCCGGCTTCGGCTACACAGTTAGACTGTCTCAAAAAGCTTTAAAAAAAAAAAAAAAGTAGAAAACAATACTAAACCAGTTTTTATTATGACAGTCTCCTTAGCACCATTTATAAATGAATGTACACTAGGTCTCTCTGTTGTGGTGTGGACAGAGAATGCCCCCCAAAGCCTCCTGCACACCCAGACTGGGCCACGCTGGGGCAGCTCCAGCAGACTTGTGTGGGAAGGCGGGCTCTGAGGCATGGCCTGGGTTTCTGGCCACCCTGCTGTGAAACACTCTCCAATGCTACACTCCTTTGCCCAGCTTCCCACTCTGGAGCCCACTGGCCTTAGGCCATAACTGTGAGTCAAAGTAAACTTCTCCTCCTTCGAGCTATGTGTGCCAACAAGAAGTGAGTAAGACTCCGAAGCACATGGGCTCACCTGCATGTGTGTCAGGAAGTATTTGTGGAACTGACCCTCGGCTCATGACTACAAAGCCACATCTTAGCTAGGGTTTCCCAACACTAGTGTTCCCTGGGACACGCTTCATGCCATGCACACTTAGTGTACACAGAACACCGCCACAATTGCTGCCCTGTTTTCAACCCTCGGTATCAACCAATTTCCAGCAACACTGTGCAAAGGTACCAGCTCCTTCTACAGCGAGGAGAGGCAGAGGCAGAAAGTGCAGCCACGCCTCCCTCTACACCAAGACACCTGGGGGACACAGTGCTCTGTCCTCGAGGGGCCCTTGCTGCAGGACCGACGCACACAGTGGGCCAATGTTTACTAGATGGCTCAGTGATTTTAGATACTGTGCTTCCTTTTCTTTTTCTTTCATTAGGCTATCTGAGGTCTCTAGACAAACAAAAAATCAATAACGCCCTAAGAGCACTTTAAAGAAGAGCTACAGACAGCAGTAAATAAAATGTGATTCTGGGGCTGGGGAAGACAGCTCAGCAGTCTAAGCACCTACCTGGCCACTGTAAGGACTGGGGTTTGATCCCTGGTACTGCATGCTGTGCCAGCCCCCAAAACTGGGTGTGGTGGCCCACACCTGTAACTCCAGTGCTGGGGAGGCTGAAACAGGAGGATCACTATGAGTCTGAACTGCATAGTGAGACTTTATATCAAATAAATAAAAATTTAAAACAAGTATTTTAAATAAATAAAATGTGATTCTGAGTGTCTTGGTATGTAAAATATCAAACAAACTAAACTAGACTCAGTCTTCATAGCTGCTTCTGGACCACATAATCAGAGAAGAGGCAAAAATTCCTCAAGTATGAAAACAGAGTATTATTAGATTCAAAATTTGTTTAAGTTTCTAGTATAAATGTAAAAGGGTTGGGGATGTAGTTCAGTGGTAGAGCACTTGCCTAGCATGTACAAGATCCTGAGTTCAATCCCCAGTAACACGCACGTGTACACACACACAAATAATTAATAATAATAGTAATAGTGAAATTTCAGTCTAAATAAATAGTCCAGGGCCAGGGAACTAGTCAGTGACATAAGCACCTACCTGGTAAGTGCAAGGTCCTGAGTTTGATCCCTGGCTAAAAACAAAACAGTCCTTCTAGGGGCCAGAGAGATGGCTCAGTAGAATAAGCCTTTGCCTGGAAAGTGTAAGGGCTGAGTTCAATCCCCGGTTCCACAAAAAAAAAAAAAAAAAGTAAAATAAAAAAACAGTCCTTCTGGATCTTACCCTATTTCTCCTCTGAAACATAAATATCAAATTATGATAAATCTGAATAAACGTCATATTAGTTTCAGTATACATAAGGAAATTCTATTTCTTAAAAAAATGTAATATAAACAATAAAATAAGCCCTACTAGTTAGGCCAGCTTCTGGAGATGGAAGTACAGTTTCAGAGTGGGCACTTGTTTAAACCAGGAGTCTGCCTACTCTAGCTGTGAAGTATGTCCACTTTGGGATCCAGATACAGGGTCAAATTCCAGCCATGAGGGTAAAAGAAGTCAAATATGTAGGAAAGCAAATAAAATACTTCATGAAAGATTCACCAATGAAAATGGTACTCATCTCACATCATAAATTGGTACATATTCATTCATCTAACATTCGGTAATAGTATTTTACACATATCTGGCACTGTACTGCACAATAGAGTCACAGTGATAAATGAGATAACATCTGTCCATGACTGATCAGGGACTCTTTTACATCACACTTGTCTATAACTTGCTGAAAACATGTGGTGTATGCAATTTACTTAACTAAATACATAGCATTTACTGGCACATATAACAATATATAGTATTTAACTAGATATAGAAATGGGGTTTTGCTATTTTCCTCCCTTTCACTTTTAAGAACCTCCCTAATGATGATGCAAAGCCCAGGTGACAGCAGCAACAAAAAGGTACAAGGTATCCAATCACATTCCTTCCTACTCATCTTAGAACCTGGACATCAGCTGAAGAATATGTGAAATAACCTCACTTGGATGGCTAACCCTGAAAAGCACTGACACTGTTTTCAGATATCAAATATCTCAGCCATCACACTGTGAAAAGTGAAGTAATTTTAAGCAAGCAGCTTGTCTCTTTCCTCCTTGGGAAATCCATGGCTATGCACACATCCTCAGACTTCAGCTGTAGTCAGGCTGGAACTTTCAATGCCCATCTCAGATTCTCATACTCGCATCTTTTCAAACATGACCACTTTTATCTGGCTAGCCAAGAAAAAGTTTTACACTTGAAGAGCGGTCAATAACAATCCGCTAAGTAGGTCCCTCTTCACACTCGGGGCAGCTGAAACAAGCAGGAGTAGATGCATCTTAGAAGCCCCAAGGCTCTTCCTGCTATCCCAGGTGTAAGAATCTGCTTCCTTCAAGGGCTAGTAATACTCCTTTGTGTATAAGCAGGACATCTTTTGTTTATCTAGCCCTCCCTTAGTAAACACTTAGGTAGCTTCGGCCCTTTGGTTATGATGAAAATAATACTATGCATAATGAATTTTACTACCAAACTTATTCAATAATCCATACGAAATGCAAAAAAAATACAGAAGTTAAAAAAACAAATTTATAACATGGTTATCTAATAAAGAATGTTACCTTTCAGGCAATTAAAAAGATAGAAAATAACAAATGAATCGCTTAACTTTATTTGAATTGTTACTACATTTTATTCTTTTACAATTAGATTTATGTAAGTCTAGGGGCCGGCGAGATGGCTCAGTAGAATAAGTGCTTGACTGGCAAGCCCGAGGGCCTGAATTCAATCCCCGGTTCCACCAAAAAAATAGATTTATATAAGTCTAACAAGCCAATTACATGGTAACTTTTATTTCTAAAATTAGTATGTATCAATAACTTACCGTGGAAAAATAACAACTGATCACATAGGAATCTCCAGAAATATTTTTCCACATGCAGTTTTAGGGGAATGCTTATGTCAACGCCCAGCTTTGTATGCAACACCCTCAGTGTTACTGAGTGATTCACAGTGATTCATTTCTCCATTTTTTAAAGAGAAAACATATCTGTTTTTCAGAAGTAATCACATAACAAAAGTTTCTTTAAAGTTTTTTAAAATATCAAGGGTGAGGAATTATTAGGTCTCACACAATTCTAAATAAAAGCTTTTCTATTAAGACAAAGGTACTTACAAAATGAACTTAATACATACATTCACATGTGGGAACATTCTCTTTATCTTCTAGTGAAGAGCATGTTACACATGTTCAACAATCCTACAAGCTTATGTTATGTGGCATGACACGTGTCTTCCATACCAAAGCCAGCTACTGCACAGCATTAGACAAGCTACACCATGGCATTATTTTCCTTACATTGCTCAACGGCAAATGCAAGGTGGGTGTGGTCCTCACCTATACCTAGTAATCTCTTGAAGAACTTTCAAGATCGTTATCACCAGAAAAGCATGATAAATATGAAAAACATCTACCTATATTTATATGGAATGAAACCTAAAATTCTTTGTTTCACTAAGTAGCCAAACTCCAAGGCAATTCTGAAGACAAGAAAATGATTCCTCAGAAAGGTCAGGAAAGAAAGGCCAGTACAAGACTTATTTTCACTTCAAAAGCCAGTGAGATCTTTTAAGGCAATAATGATGTTAAAGTAGGGAATAAAACAGGAATATAAGACCTTGTCTGTCAAAGTGAAATGTCCCATCAAAGAAACACTATAATTTTTCCATGTTCTCAAATTTATCATCATTTTAACAAAAACAATGTAAAAAAAGACAACCTTTAAGGCATAAGCAACTGATAAAACAAGGATGACAATTTTTGGCTACCTAATTTTTGAACTCTAATAAAATCACAATTAATACACCAATTTGGGAGTTCGTTTATGTAAGCACAGAGTTTAATTTGGCAACCTCTTCTGCCCTGTGAAGCAGGTTATCGGCCAGAATACAGGAGCGCACAGTCTACAAGAGGCAAGAGACGCCCCCTGCCGGGCCATGCTCATGGCCCCACCACACCCTGGCACCACGCTCGCACACCCACACCTCCTACCTGGCCTCCCACATTTCCCATGCCTCCCTATCTTGTTGCTAAACCTTTTTATCCTAAGTATGCTCACTCATGAAATTGCAGTACAGTTATACTCACTATTCTTTTATATTATGAAAGTACTCTCCCCTAAAAGTACATAGGTTTTTTTCTAAATCTTAAGGACCAAAAAGGTGAGCTTGATCTAATTCATTCTCCTAAAATATAAATGTCCAGAGAAATGCTATTAAATGTTTGGGTAAGTAATCCCAAATCACTTGTGAGTGATTCTACCCTAAAGCCCAATGTGTCTAAATTATGCAAGATAATGGGGAGGAGAAGGAGGGCTGGAGGGTAGAGGAATGGGGGATAAAAACAAGTTATATCATACACATGTACAAACTCTGTAGGCTGAATGTGATTGGTAGGTACATATAAAATGTACCAATCAAATCTAATGTAAAAAAATGCAAGAATTATTTCAGAAAAAATAAATGGGCAACATGCCAAATACAACTTTATGATACAGTAATAAGTTTCACAGTGTTCCCTTCTGTTTTCAGCAAATGTTATTTCTGCAGTGGAAAAATATTTATCATAATGGAATAATACCTTCCATCTTCCCTTACTAACACATAGCTAACCAACTCAGCATTCTTTCAAGACCAAAAAGACAAAACTAGTGGAAGATGACAGTGGAAGCAGCAAGAAGCTCGAGTTTCCCAAGCCAAGTGACCAACTGCCATTAGTGCTAGGTGCAGAGTGTCCCTCGAACGCAGTGTCATTGTACAGTGCAGGCTCTGGAACTGGAATGCAAGGGTTTGAATCTCAACTTAGCTTTCCCTAGTTACACAACTCAGGGCAAATATATCAACTGCCTCTTGGATTTGGCTACTTACTCCAGAAAAGGAGGATATTCAAAGTCACTACCACAGAGGTTTAGAGTCACGTGACCAAATGAGTTAATGCCTTGCATGCAGAAGCTGACATCATAAACACCCAGTAAATGTAGTTTAAAAGCAGAGACGACGCAATTGATATGTGGGAAGTTGGGCCCATGCAGCACTCAGAGCAGCCCAAGCCAGACACTGCTGCTGAAGTGCAAGGCACACAGCACACAGCACCAGCTCTGCTGGCTCCCAGGACGGCTTCATCTGCATCCAAGCCTACTCAGCCAGCAGCTGCTAGTGAGGCCGAGGTGGGCACTGCCATTACAGAACAGAGAGGGCCAGCCAAGGGCAGACACAGCTGTATCTGAGTGTGTAACCACACGAGCAGCACAGCCAACATACATCTAACCCTGAATGCCACTCACCAGACACCTACATGCCGCCCAGCCTCTGTCTGGGCTTTGCCTTCTTTATCTCTAAAATGGGAACCCACCTTCATCCTAAAATGGGGTTGTTGCCTCATTGCACTCGTGACATGTCCAACACTGTACATGGCCAATCAATGGTGATAGACATCTCTCTGCTTTCTCAGTAAAATGGTAAAAGAATTGCTGCAATATAGTTCTTCCTGAGAATTATTTGGAAACCCATTCCCATCCTTCCACAAAGTCAATCTCAATGGATGAGCAGGTGAATGAATAACTAAATCACCAAAATTACTTCTTCTACCACTGATTAACTTAACAACTACTCAAATATGGCCACCTCACCCACATGACAAGGAAACTCACCAGCCAGAATTCCGAACAGGCATGGCAGGAAGCAGAGATGGTGCTAGAAGTGTTTCACCTCTACCCTCCGTATGTTCTAATGACTGGTAGGATTAATACAAAGTACAATGGAAGTACATCAGCTGGAGGTGAAAGAAGCCAGCCACAGAAGGTCACATCTGATATGACCCACTGATGAAATATGGAGATAGAGAATCCCCACGCTGGATGGTTACTAGTTGCTGAGGAGGTGTGGAAATGAGGACTGCCTGCAACTTAGATAGATAAGGGGCATTACATCTAAATCAGATGTACTGATGGCAACACAATGCTATGAGAATACTGAAAATCACAAAACTGTAATGCCTACAATGGGTACATTTTCATGGTATGTGAAATATATCTCAAAGTTGTAAAAAAAAAAAAAAAACTATTAAATTTTGAGCATGTGCGCAGGCTCTTTAAAATGCAGTCATTAAGTAAGCTCATAGTATGATACTTTATTATGGAATTTCCTGAAAACATATTGCCACAAACAAAAACTAGCTATCCACTGCATAAACAAATAATTCAATAATGTCTAGATTTATCTCAAAATCATAATGTCTCATTTCATGGTGGGAGTAACAGTTTATCTAGTTCTTTAGAATGAAATTTCTAGCTAAAATGATGACTTGTATGCTAAAAGACATCACACCCAAACATGCCTGGCAGGAAAGCACTCGTGTCACACTACACCGGGCTTGCTTCCTCCTCTGGCAACAGAACACCCGGAGCACCTGCACACCCCCATGGCGGACACTGCGCGCGCACTAGTTCTGGTCCCTAGGGGCCCAGGTCACAGCTGGTGGGCGGTGCTCCCCAAGAGCACGCCATGCTGGCAGCAGGGGAATGCAAGGAGCCTCTGGCTGCTGTAGGCCAACTCTTAAAACCTTGTCCAGGAGTGACCTGGGGTGTCAATCCACATAGGCTCTGAGAAGTCACTCAGCCAAAATGCTCCCCTTCTCCATTCCAGCCCTATTTCTTTGTTTGATTATGGGAAGTAATGTTTCTTTCCTTTCTTTTGCTCTTTTTTAATCCTTTTTTCGTTATTTCTATTACTTCTAGCTTATTTATTTTCTTGCATTCTTTACTTGGGTATTTTTAAATCTTACATCTCTCTTTTCATCTTTTCAAATTTTACTTCTTTCATGTTTCTCTTCCCCTATGCCCTCAATTTTTATTATTACTATAAAGGTTGGTTAATTTTTAGCTATTTAGCTTATTCTACTATTCCTGATTTCCTTTCTATTGCTAGTGGGGTACAGCGGTTGTTTCTAGTGGTGGCATACCTGGTTTGTCTTTGTGTCTGTATCATTATTGCTAATCTGTTTTCTACTCTTAAAGTTGGTATATCTGCATATCTGGTTTGTCTTAACTACTATAACTACTGATTTCTATTGTTAATGGTAGCATGGCTTTTGCCTTTAAATGATTTTACTGTATTTCAGTATCTGGTTTGTCTTTTGGTCATCAATATTACTGGGACTCGTTTTCTCTTCTATGAGTAGAGCTGATGAAGAAGCCCTGGACAAAAAGATTAGACACTAAGATGCTCAGATATTACATGGTGTAGGCCATACAGGACTCCATGAAAGCGCAGCCAAACCAGGCCACACACATCACAGAAACAGAATTTCAGTAAAGAGATCTAACAGCTTGACAGTTTATCCAGCCTAAGTAGCTCTTAAGCTGCAGCATAAAAACAATAAAACACGAGAAAGCAGGGTGATAAGAAACCCCACACCCTCAGCTCCTCAGCAGCTAACCTCACTGCACTGAAGTCAGGGCAGGAGGCAAGCAAAGAGCTCAAAACTTAATGGTCAAAATGTTTGAAGAGATCAAAGAGCAAACATACAAGCAAACTTATAAGATGTTTAGCAAATTTAAAGAGGATTTTAAAAAAGATAAATGATTTAATTAGTAAAATGCTCACTGAGCTTAAAGAAGAAAAGGACAATATTGACTTGAGTTAAGCAACATAATACAAGAGAGACTGAACGTGTTGGTAAGGACTAGAAATTACGAAAAGAAGCCACACAGAAGCACAGGACTTGCCCATGTGAGTGGAAGCAGCAGCGCTGGTGGAGAGCATGGCCCTGGAACCTGAAGGCAGTGCTGTGACGGATCACGTATGGTGCAGCCTGAAGCAAGACCCCGTCAGCATAGGACCCTGGCTGCTGGTAACTCAGACAGTGAAACAAATACAGAATAGCAGAGCAAAGGAAAATTACAAGATGACACAGAGGTATAAGAAGTGGGTTTTTTAAAAAAACTGTTTAGGGGCCTGGGATATAGCTCAGTGGTGTAGGGCCTGTCTGGCAGGCTCAAGGTCCTGAGTTTGATTCCCAGTAGCACCCTCCACCCAAAATGTTTAAATGTATTAACTGAAATCATAGCAGAAGGTTCTCCAAATCTAGGGAAAGAATTCAATGTCCAAGTATAAGAGACATACGAAACCCCACATCACCATGACTAGAAAAGAGTATCTCTACAACATAATCAAAAAAGAAACTCAAAAAACAGAATACTAAAAGCTGTTACAGAAAAACAGCAAGTAATCTATAAAGGCTAGACTCCTGTCCTGCAGGAATCCCGATGAAGACCTAGAGCCCAGGGCGACATCCTTCATGTGGACACCTAGAGCCCACGATCACGTCTCATGCAAGTCTGCATCCAGGATCTGCGCCAGGAAGGCCCAAAGGTCCGTGGTGGAAGCTAGGAAATCTGTGCCAGTGGGATGAGGATCTGCACAGGAGCCAGAAGCAACGCTCAAGGTAAGCACCAGAGCTCCCCCGAAGCTCCACAGCGGTCCTCAGTGATGAGGTCAGGAGCTCCTGCGATGATAAGGACAGCGGAGCTCGTATTTGGAAAGCCAGTGTGGCAAGCTTCTCCAGGGGAATACACAGCACCATCTTCCCCTCCAGTTCTCCTTTGTGCTGCTGGCAACAGCCCTGGGTGGGCCCTCCACACCCAGCTGGGTATTACAAAGTGACTGTTAGTTAATTCACCACAGCACCTCAACCATAAAGAAGCATGAAGCTCAGAAGCAAAAAGACACAAAATAGGTGTCTCTTGAGTCTATGGTGTTTAGTGAAATAAATCAGACATGGAAGCTAAATACTGCATTGTTTCTCTTATATGAAAAAACCAAATTACAAACAATGTAAAGAGCAAAGTAAAAGAAATATGACAAGAAACAAGACAAAGTGTAGAGATGGTAAGGAAACTGGGGGGAAGGAGTACGTGGGAGGGAGGGGAAATATAAAGGATCAAGATGCAGTGTGTGTGTGTGCGTGTGTGTGTGTGTGTGTATTACCCATGAAGAATATGTTCACTATGTATCACAAACATATAGTAACAAAAACTGACAACAGAAGAGAATGGAGGGCTACCTGAGGCTGCTCAGGCAGAGCACAGGGACCAGTGTTCCATCCCCAGCATGCCGCACCAGCCCCAGTCACAGGGCGAGCTGAGACACCTGTAATCCCAGCACCTAGGAGGCTGAAAACAGGAGCATCACTGAGTCAGTCTACGTAGTGGGACCCTGTACAACCTGTAGACCCTGTCCTAAATACAGGGAGAAAAGAGAGAGAGAGAGGGAAATGGGATGAGAGCATCCAAGAAAATAAAGAAAATGTGAAGAATATTTGAAAACACATCTTGTTCAAGGTAACACAAACAATAAGAGAAGGAGCCAAAATTCAAGCCCATGTCTTCAAATTCTAGACCTACTACATCACAAGTCAGAGGAATCTGAAGCTAGCTTTTGTCCTTTCATGCTGCTGACAAGTTCTCAGATGGGCCCTCCATACCCAGCAACACGCTGACCCAGTCAGCATGAATTTAGAGTCAATTCACAACATCTGAAGCAAGCACCTCATAACCCATATTTCATACGCTAGTTCTCGTCATGTCAAAGCAGTGGTTATGTGAGGAAAGTGGTCGGCACTGAACAGACATCAATTCTAAGGTCAGAGGCCCAGTGGCCCCACACTGCTTGTGCAGTCTGCAGCACAGGAGCCCAGGGCCCACCTACCCTCCAGAAGGGTGGGCTCTGGGGAGTGGAGCAACTGCCACTTCTTTGGAAGGCTTTTAGATTTTAACTTATTTAAGCTGAAGATGTTTAACACGTTTATTTAAATTTAACTAACATTAAACTCAACAGTATCCAAGGGCCAGGGATATAGCTCAGCAGCATAAACACCTGCCTGGCAAGTGTAAGATGCTCAGCTCAAACCCTGGTGCCACAAAATAAACAAAGAAAAAACCTCTCAACAGTATCCAAAAGGCATCAAATTAGCTTTTTTAAAAATCCCACATTTTTAAAATCTCAGCTGAAAAAAAACATCCTTCTGTCTTATCTTGGTGCCAGGTCTGAGCCCAGACCATCTCACGCACAAGCACCTGCTCATCAATTTTTGTCAGTGATTATTAAGACAGTTCTCTATTATCTCATGGTCAGTAACCAAAGCTGAAAGAAAGTTTTTATAAAAGCTTCTTAGACCTTGAACATTAGAAGTCTGATGAAAGCCAATAATTTGGTTATTTGAGAAGTTTATCACCACAGACAAACCTATTCCTATAACAGCTTCAACATACAGTCAGTAAGCCACCAAGCAGTCTAGCACGATTCCAATAGGGAAGTTTAGCCCCGAGGCTGGGCTCCTATCTGCTGTACTGCTTTGCCTTGAGCCCCCGGCACAAATTAAAGCTTCTTCAATTTTGAGGTGAATGAGTGACAGATCACTTCATCTTCTCAGTTTCCGGGTGTGCTCAGGATGGCACTCAGTGGCCTACAGGTCTGCTCCCCCGTACTTCTGTTCTCTGCTTTCCAACGCATATGCCCAACACCACAGGCACCCAGAGCACATTCTGCACCTTGGCACCTTCTGTTAGGCGCTCTCTACGCACTGTCCTGCCTACACCTCTGTGTGGCTCCAATCCCAACACGCCTGAGCTACTGGCTCTTTTTTTTTGGGGGGGGGAGGGGTGTACACTGTCTTGTTTGAACCATAAAAATTATAATCAGCAACTGTTGGTGGAGATAAGAACGATGGCTTGCTATAAATTTCATCCAGCACCAAACAAAGTTCTGTAAAAACCACAGGCATATAGCATATACTGTTAACTGGTTAAATATCTCCACTAGGGATGGGGATGTAGCTCAGAGGCACACCTCCTGCCTGACAAGTGTGAGGTCCTGAGTTCAATTCCCAGTACCCCCCAAAAATCAGCCTCATCACCTCTGAAATAATCTCTTTTCATCCACCACTATCATTAGCCACTATCAATAGAGCCATCAAATAAACATTTCACATTAATATTAATACAGTCAAAGGTTAGCATATAAAGGTCCTATACAACTAATGCATACACATCTCTTGCAAAAGAAAGAAAAGACTCGGGACAATTTTGACAGTAAGCACACGCTGATACTCTTCTAGGTGTCCACACCCAAAATATACTCCAGAGCAACCATACCGGCTTTGGGGGCTCTGCACAAGCACAGACACCATCTTTAGGGATTAGACTCCTTCTCCACTAACACCAAAAGAAAAGGACAAAGACCAGATCAAAGTAAAATGCAGAATTCACAAATGCATGGACGGTGACTGCTGTGTCTGTCTCCTCTGAAAGCCACTGAGCCTCAGTCAGACTTCATGAATGGAGGAGTCTGGTACCTCGCCACAAGCTTGCTGCTGAAGGCTGGCATGGCATGGGGTGGACCAACCAAATCATACTACAGAAGGGTTTGCATTCAAAACTCTGCATTTATGAAAGCAGCAGGAAGGAAAAGAAGGAAAGATAAACAAAAAACGCACAATAGTGACACACACCTTGCATGATCTTTTCACTGGGAGGACCCTTCTAATAACTGTACTTGCAGCAAAACTACATCTATTTTGAAACAGCTGCTTGACTTCACAGACAAGTGCTGAGTCTGCGAGACCAGAAGACCAAGATGGTGACAGCTGCCAACCACACAGCTCCCTCTGGCGAGGCAGGGAAGTCCCAGCTGGTCTCCCATGGCTCCTGAGTGTGCTCTGGGGTCACTGCTCAGCACATCCTACGAAGCCAGCAACTGGTTCCCTCAGAGCACACGTTTTCATCAGCACTGACTAAAAGCACTGCCACAGTACCGAGTCACTGCACCTGCTGCAAAACCCCCTAACTCAGAATATCAACCTAACCCACTTTTAAAATGGGGCTCATACATCCTTTCAACTAAACATTTTTAACAATGTTTGATAAGCAAATCAAAGCACATGTCCTATGCTGTTAATCCTACGAAAGTTAAAGATTATATTAAAAGAAGATAGAAACACTGCTCTCTAGTTATTTTCTACATCTGGATGTCCTAAAAAGTATTGCTAAATGAGGAAGAAAAGGAAACAATAGGGGCTGGGGAGATGGCTCAGTGGAATAAGTGCTTCCCTGGCAAGTGCAAGGGCCTGAGTTCAATCCCCAGTTCCACCAAAAAAAAAGGAAAAAATAGTAGAGCCATCATTTTCAATACCAAATAATTTCTTCACTTAAAATGAATTACAACACTTACAAAGAAAACCCCTGGGAAAAAAATTTTATAAAAAAGAAAACTATTCTTAAATCCAAGATGTTGCTAGAAACATTAAAAACAAAACTTACGAACTAAGTTTATCATCTTTTTAAAGCTTCTTTAAGAAGCTGAATTCGCACACATTTGTAATCACAGATATTCAGGAATATGAGGGAAGAGGATCACAAATTCAAGGTCACCCTGGACAACTAGTGAGAAACTGCCCCAGAATAAAAAAAGGATGGAGATGCAGTTTAATGGCAGAGCACTTATCTCACAGTGCATCATGCACTTCTTTTTTTCCCTTGAATCTTTCAAAACAGTGTCTGGCCGACACAGAACGTGGCACCAGCAATCGAACTCGGGACCCTGCACTTGCCAGGCGGACACTCATGCCACCGAGCTATCTGGCCAGCACGCAGAATGCTTCTCTAGCACACGTGAGACCAAGGTTCCAGTCCCACTACCGAAAAAAAAAAAAAAACTAAGCTAAGTCCTCATAACAACTCCTGGAAAATTCCCATACAAGTAAGTTCTGGCATGTTCATAGTAACCTTAGTTTTGAAGTCATAAATCTGAAAGCACTTGCGCGTCCTTCAGCTTTACAACACAGCACCCAGGGACAGAAGCAGCGGTGCTGGAGCCTACGGGCCAAGGAAGCAGCACTTCACGGTCTGCTCTCGGGTTGTCCTTCTCGTTCCTGGAGAAGGCAGTGAATCCAAGGCTTAGGGAGGGCAGTTTTCCAAAGTTCTTCTGGGAATCATCTGAACCTCTTCAAATAAGCGTTTATTTCTAGGACTCCCCAGGAAAGAGCTCTGCCAATTACAGGGATGGGCACACTACATTACAATAAATCAAATCTCTATCAGTCTCCACCCCACAATCCAATGCAAAACACTCCAGGAAACCTAAACAAAAACATGGACTTCTGACAATGTGATTCATGGCTGGAGAGCACCTTAAAATGCATGGTTTAAATCTTTACAAAGAAATGTATGGCAGAGCCAAGACTCCAGTAAGATAAACGTTCCAAAGTGCAAAAACCTAAAAGAAAGTGAGTACGGAAGACATGTGGCCTGGGCACCTGAGCAGCCCTCTGACAGGAAGGGAGGGAAAGTATGGAAAGGGAAAAGGAGGTACAGCCCCCAAAGTGGGGTCTGCACAGGTGTCGAGGCAGAGCGGCAAGCACCCCCTACACCCAGGGGCTCAGTAAGAAACTCATGAACCTGCAGCTGCCAAGAATGGAGGAGCAAGCCAGGGCCCGGGACTCTCAGAAATTCTACGCAATGTATTATTTCTAGGATTAGAAGATCAAGGCTCAAAAATTTTAACAGTTCAGAAGGTGATTTTATGGTTCAAAAAGAAGGCAAAGTCAGTATTTATATTTAAGTATGCAGTATAGCATTTGTTGGGTAAACACTAAAAAAAAGTGAAAGGAAATTTTAAAATTTCCAACACAGATGAAGGGAAGAAAATTCAAATAAGATTTTTGCCTTTTTAAAGGCAAAAAAGCACAGGGGGTGATGAGCAGCACCCAGGCCTTGGGGCCAAGATACCACCCAGCTGAAAGCCGAGGTCTGCATTAAGGACTTATGGCCACAGAAAAGACATGTCTTTTAAAGTCTTATCTTTTCACCTTTAGAAACAGATAAAAACAAAGCTGTCAGCCTGGGGTTGAAATTAACCTGCAAGCATACAAACCGGGCCCAGAGAAGAGATGCACACGCCCCTGCCTTCCTCTTCACCAGGAAGCCAGCTGCGGCCCCCAACAGGGCAGTCTGGAGGAATACCACAGGCATGCTTCCTAGGTGTCAGTGTGCCCTTGCTATGAGTGATTTCACAGCTTCTAAATACAATTATCTTATGCACAGACCCTCAAGTGCACTTGCTCCAAAAGTAAGCTTAAATACATTTAGGTTATCAAACTAAATTCAACATAAGGCAAATGCCACTCAAATAACAAAATGCAAAGATTAAAAGTGCAGACCAAAAAAACAGTGCAAATGAGATGCAGAAGCCCAGGTGCTGACTCAGCTCTCTAAAGCTCCTGTTTCTGGAGGAAGAGACTCAGGGCTGCCCAGGCCACCTAAGAGTTGAGCAACTCACCTCTGCGCATGAAATCTGTCAGAATGTGGAACGAGCATGGGATTCCACACACCAGATAACAAAATAACATTGTGCTATGAAGGTTATTTTAAGGATTAAAAAGTATGTTCTAAGAAGTACAGTGGTTAGCAAAGGGTTAATGTATCAAGTGCTTCTCAATAGTTGCATTGTAAAGGTTGACTCTACAGAAAAAACAAAGCAAACAAACAAAAAAAAATATGCAAAGTGTTTAATTCAACATCCATATGTGCAATGCTCTTGCTTTTGATTCTCAATTCCAATTTTAATTGATATTTATTCTCTTCTACACAGGATGCTTCCAAAATTCCACCATCTGTATAGGGTGAAAACATCTGTAATTTGAGCCAGGCATGTTTGTGTTTCTAAGACAAACTCTGAATGACAAATCTAAACAAAAATGTATCTCCCCTCTTCTGCTTTATTGATTGGTACAGACAATGACTTCCAACTTAAAAGCACAAATACTCATCTGGAATAAAAATGCTGAAGGCTAAAAACGTTTTAAAAAACCAACTGGCAACCACTTAAAGTAACACGGAAAGTTTTATTACAATAGAAATGGAAACTTGTGAACATGTACACAGATATTAATCAAAAATGACGTGGAAAGATTTCGTAAATGGACATTTTAAGCGAGGCTGCGCCACGGACAGAGCAGAAGGCGCCCGTTGATGGACAGCAGTGGTCAGGCTGCGTCTCTGAAGATGGGCCCGACTCACAGCCCGGCTCCAGGGACCCCGGCGTATCTCAGGCAGGCAGCTAGCTCCACAGCCTAAGTTTCTACATCTGCGAAACTGATTTAATGGTCCTTGATAGCACTACAGTGAGATTAAATTTGGCGTGACAGATGTAAGCATTTAACATGGTGATTAACACACAGTAAGCACTGCACCGTTCCTAGTAGTCCTACAATTATTATTCTCTAAAAACTTTTTACAAGACACTAGCAGAAATGTCAAAAGCACCTTATGGTGTGGTTAAATAAACTGCACTCTAGCTACCCACTCGGCAGTACATAATCCTATGCCCATCGCACAGCATTCACCGAGCACCACTGACAAGAACAGTAACAAACACCCACAAATTAAATCATTAAAAATGGTTAGTAATAAAGTCACTACCAATCTCTTCAATGGACACCAGGACTCTAATTACTAATAATCAGACTACAGTATTAAGGGACTAATGAAATATTTTGGTAATAACAGCTACTAACATGCTTCGAGGCACAACCATCAGGGTTAATCTACTATAGTAAACTAAAAAAGAAACTAAAACCATTAACGATTTGGTAAACACTATATCAAAACTGCGCCTCAAACAGCATCACTTCTGGAGAGACAGAAAAAGGAGAGACACAGGCTGCCCAAACTGGCTCAGCTCTCAAAGGTTCCAGCAAGAGAAGGAAGGTGTAAATAATGGTGAAAATTCAACTTACATCTTACTTTTTTTTTTTTTTTTTTTTTGCAGAACCGTGGTGCATCTTATCTTTTAAAAGTAACTTTAAAATTGACAAATGAAAGCTACATATATTAACAGTACACAACTTGGTGGTTTTTTTAGATCGGCCCATCCCCAGGCCCCACTAGTGTGTGGGAGAGCTTCTGCTCTCTCCTGCACCAGCCAGACCAAGCCCAAGCCAGCCACGCAAGAGACCTCCCCAACCCCTCCAAAGTCAACACAGCCAGCCCACCTCGACCGACCGCTGCATCAAGCCCAGCCCAGGCCCAGCTAGTGTATGGGAGAGCTTCCAGCTTCCTCACAGGACCTCCCAGACTAAAACTCAGGCATCCCTCGTGAGTGAAACCCTCTATTGCACCCTCTGGACCCCTCCACCCCTCCGGAACCCCCGGCCCCAAGCCCGCCCAGTGAGTGAGAACTTCGGCAATGCTCTCAAGACCCCCAGATCCATCCCAAGCCCAGGCCCAACTAGTGTATGGGAGAGCTTCTGTGTTCCCCTGTGCCGAGGCACAACAGAGGGGCAACACATGTTCACTGTGTGCCAGAGGGGCAAAGAGATTCACTTCCAAGGGCTGCAGCAGGAAGGAGCTGAACACAACAGCTAGACCCAAGCCAGGCATAACTGGATAAACTCAAACTTAATAGATTGGCACCCGAATCTCATTATGTGCTACGGTTATAATTGCACCAAAGCTCTACACCAAAGGTCATAGGTCAGTGCTATACAAAATGATAACGACAAGGAGCAAAATGCAATCTCAGGCCTTGAAACCACCCAGAACAAGTACAGAAGACACTAGCCCAGCTGAAACGGATGAATTAATAGCATCAGAAGTAAAGAAACAACACCAGAGAGGTATAGAGGAAGTCAGAGCAGAATCAATTTCTGAAAGAAAAAAAAGAAATCTCTGAATTCATAGCATCTAAAGAATCAAATACAGAAACATATGGAAAAAAACCCAATCTGGAAAAAACTGCAGTGAAAGATTAATAACT
>PVKA01016768.1:0-47177 GCA_004027165.1 Ctenomys sociabilis | reverse complement strand
CTGATTAGTATCCTGCAGCATATGCCATTCACTTTGCCTTATCTGGCTCAATTGATTTTGATTGTTGTTGTACGTTTCCTTTTGTATTTCTGCTTTTTGCTTCTTATACTAGGGAGACTGTACGATATTTACACATGTGTGTCTGGTTTATTTCACTTATGAGTATAAGTTCAAGTGGCATCCACTTCAGTATAAATGCTTCAAACTTACCATTCTTAATAGCTGAGTAATACTCCATTATATAGAAATACCACATCTTTTTCAACCATTCCTCATGTGATGGACATCTTGGTTGTTTCCAAGATTTTGCTATCACACATTGTGCTGCTATAAACATAGGTACACAAATATCACTATGATACACTGTTTTCAGTTCCTTTGGGAAAATTCCCAGTAGGGGGATAGCCGGCTTGAATGGGATTTCTAGTCCTATTCTTTTGAGGCGTCTCCACACTGATCTCCTCAATGGTTGAACCAGTCTACATTCCCACCAGCAGTGGAGAAGTGTTCCCTTTTCCCCACAACCTCTCCAACATTTGTTGTTGGTTGATTTCCTTATGATAGCCATTCTTTTTGGAGTGAGATGGTATCTCAGTGTTGTTTTTATTTGCATTTCATGAATGGCTAGCGATGTGGAGCATTTTTTCATATATTTATTTGCTTCTTTAATTTCGTCCTCTGAGAAGTGTGTATTCATCTCAGATGCCCATTTCTGGATTGGGTCTTCCAATTTGAGGGCTCTTTTATATCTTAGTTCTTTATATATTCTAGACAATAGACCTCTGTCTGATTGCTTATTAGTTAGGATTTTTTCAAAATTTGTGGGTTGTCTTTTCACTCTGTTGACAATTTCTTTTGACATGCAGAAGCTCCTTAAGAAGAGTTGATCCCAGTTGTTGATTCTTTCAAGTGCTTCCTGTGCAAATATATGTTTGTTCATGAACTCTTTACCTACCCCTATGTTTTCAAGAGTTCCTCTTACTTTCTCCTCTAGGAGATTGAGTGTTTTTGTTTTTTTTTTTTTTTTTTGAAGAAAAAACTTTATTGGATAGAAAAGCTCCTGTCGGAGAGGGACAGAAGGGGGGCCTAAGCGGGTTGCCCCCGTGTTTCTGCTTTAATGTTTAGATCTTTAATCCATTTTGACTTTAACTTGGTGCATGGTGATAGAGCTGGGTCAAGTTTTAGTTTTCGGCATGTAGAAAGCCATGTTTTCCAGCACCATTTGTTAAAGAGGCTATCTTTCTTCCAGTGAGTTTGTTTAGCCCCTTTGTCGAAGATCAGATTGCTGAGTGTGATTGTAGATGCCTCTGCATCTTCTAATCTATTCCACTGATCCTCAGGTCTATTTTGTTGCCATAATATGCAGATTTAATGAGATATTTTAGTTTCCTTTTCTTAAAATTTCAAAATCTTGTGTGTATTTTTCACTTGCAGCACAAGCCTATTGGTAGATCACATATTTAATATGCAAGAGGCCCTGGTTGCAGTCCTTGTACACACAAGAAAAATGCTCTATTGTTTTAGCTAAGTGTGTGCACAGATAGTCCCAGGTACTCAGGAAGCTGCAGCAGGAACATCACTGGAACCCAGGATTTCGGAGCAAGTGTAGGCAAGATTTTTTTTTTTTTGAGACAGGGTCTCACTAATGTTTTTCAGCCTGACCTTTAACTCACTATTTAGCCCAGGCAGGCCCCAAACTCAGGGAGCCTCCCAAATGCTGGTTGACAACCTACCTCTTAAGAGAAAACATAGATCCATACCTAAGAAGTTCTTAACCTACCTAAAAATTTTTCAGTAATTCAGTTGAGAAATTATCAATTTTTAAATTGAACTTATTATTGTTTATTTTTATTTTTGCAGAACTGGGGATTGAACTAAGGCCCTTGTGCTTGCCAGGGAAGTGCTTATTTCATAGAGCCGTCTCCCTGGCCCTGAACTATAAATAAAATTGAAAAAATTCCAAAATAAGTAAATAAATAAGTAAATTCCAGAAAGTATTTAAAAATTCTATTTGCACTAGTCACAATTTCAAGTATGGAATAACCTCATATCCGGACAGGATGACCTCAGTCTGTGGGGAGAGCTATAGTAATTCTTCTCTGTAGTTTTCTTACTCCTCTGGAGTACATGACTGAGCTGCACTGCAGAACAATCTCCTGTTCCTTACCCATTTGACTGCCGTAGTGTAATTAAAACTTTTGGTTATAAGATTTTTTTTTCTCAGTAGTAGGAGTTGAACCTAGGGTCTTTGCATTGAGCTACATCCCCATCCTATTTTTACTTTTTTGTTTTGAGACAGTGTCACTATCTTTCTAAATTGCCCAAGGTGGGCTTGAACTTGCATCTTCTTGCCTCAGCCATCCACAATGCTAGGTTCACAGGCCTGATGGTTGATAAGGTATTGTGTATATACAGACAAAAGAGATTAGTTGGCCCTGGCGCATGCTTGTAATACCAGCACTGGAGAGGATGAGACAGGAAGATTGAAGTAAGTTTAAAGCCAACTTGGGCTATGTAGTTTGAAGCCAGCCTGACCTGCACAGTGAGACTATATCTCAAAAAAAAGAAAAAAAGAATTTGATTTTCCTTTTTGGTTTTTTGATTAATTTGTTTTTGTATAGAAGGTTTTTAGTAAATATTTTTTCGTTATGCTTTTTGTACCAGGTAGTAAACTACATGTTATTATCTATTTTAGTTTGTTTTTCAAAGCAGCTGTGGTTATAGAAAGTATAAGAGCTGAGTTTATCTTAGTATACTTTTAACTTTGTAATTTTTTTAATCTTTGATTTTTGTATTTATTTAGTATAGGGTCTCACTACACAGCTTAGACTCATAGTGATGTGCCTTTCTCAGCCTCCTCAGTGCTGGGATTACAGGCAAGAGCCACCACTCCTGGTTTCAGTAACCAGCTCGGCCGGCATAGCATGTGGTACCAGGGATCAAACCCAGATCCTTGCACTTGCCAGGCAGGCCCTTAGACCACTATCTTCCTGGCCCTAACTTTGTAGTTTGAGACAAATAACTTAGTTCTCTAAGCCTGTTTTCTTATTTCTGTCACAGAGATAATCTTGTACTTTATAGGCTTCCATAGGGATGATAATGTTAGTTATAAAAGTTAGTTTTATCCTGACAATCCTATGGGATTTTGTTTTTTTAGTACTGGGAGTCAAACTCAGGACCTTGCGTTTGCCAGGCAGGCAGTTATGCCACTGAACTATGTTACTAGCCTGCCAGTTCGGGGTGGGAATTTTGAATTTCCATTTTGCAGATAAGAAAACAGACTTTGAGGCTAATTAATCTTAAATAATCTAAGTCAGATGGTGTACTGGAATTGAAACCCAGTTCTATTGGTTGCAAGTTTAATACCACCATGCAAGCCTATATTTTTTCCCAGGTTTGGTGCCAATATCCATGCACAGCAGGGACGCTGTTATATTTTCCTTTTTCTTAAATTATATATAGATATAAATATGTATTAAGAGTCCAGAAAAATGTGTATACATTTTCAGAAAAGAAAAATTTATATATAACTGATTTAATTTTATTTATTTATTTATTTATTTATTTATTTATTTATTTATTTATTTATTTATTTTGCAGAACTGGGGATTGAACTCAGGCCCTTGCACTTGCTGGGCAAGCATTTATTCTACTGAGCCATCTTCCCCAGCCAGTACTAAATTTATTGAGACTGTGCAATTAATATCAGTTAGTTTTGGCCTCTATTATTACAGAGGTGGTCAAAGTGTAGGCCATTAGCTTCCAGACACTTTGTTAATACAGTGAATTGCCACTTGGGAAACCTTGGTCACTGAGATAGCTGCATATTGATTTTCAACTTCTTTTCTAAGACTCAGGAGTTGTAATGGGTTTTCAGCAATGTTTGACATCTTCTAGGGTCTCCCATATTAAGGTAACACCATCTGTTACAAAAACTTCATGTCATCTTTTCCTGAAATGTGTATACATTTTTTGATGCTGGACTCTACTTTGGAGTTTTTTGTTTGCTTGGTTTTTAATTTTAGGGTGAGAGTCTTCCGAAGTTGTAAAGGCTGAGCTCAAATTGCAATCCTCCCAATTCAACCTCCTTTGGTGCTAGTATTACAGACATGTGTCACCATGTCCAGCCCCAGAATTGTGTTTAGTATGTATAGTGCATCTGAGTCCACTTTCTACTTACGACAGGAAACATTTGATCTGTGTTTCTTCCCTTCATACCCAGGCCAGGATACAGTCCATGTCTCTTCAAACATCATTATTAATTTCTGTTGTGAACCTGCTGAGTAGATTCACACAGTAAGTGCTTATGGTTGAACATTTGTTTCTTAACTGCCATGAGTCACTCTATTTGATGTTGCTGCTTTGTTCTTTTAAACGTCAGATCTGTCATTTTGTTTAAATGCCTAGCCCTGGAGAATTAAAAAAAAAAAAAAGTTTGACAGAATTTTCTGTTAATGTGGCATACTCACACTTCCCTTTGAATTTTGTCTGCTTTGATATCTCCTGCAGCTTTTCTTTAAAATATTTTCATTAACAGCATGCTTGCTAATGCTGACATTGGAAGTAGTTCAACATTTATTGTCCTCCGTAGTCTGTGTAAAGATTAAAGTTTTACTTGCAGGATTGATAAGTAGAAGAAAAACACTGATTCTTGAAATCTTTCATATAATTGGCTCCTAAGAAATGAAGCCTTCTGAGAATAAACTCAGTTCTTACAGAGACCTGAATACTAAGCCTTAGTTTTTGTTACAGTAGGCAGTTCCAAATCTAGGTCAGCTATCTTACAGCTATATAGGCTGTATCATGCCATTATGGACAAAAACTAATTAGAGTCTTTCAGGCATCTGAGCATGGATATGCTTTTTAAGAAAATAATGTTCATGTAAATATTTTAACTGTCTTGTAAAAGGAGTACTGAACTATATAATGACACATTGATTTTTACTGATGAGAATATTGTCTTTTTGAAAGTGTTCTTTTTAGTGAAGTATAACAATGTGTATCTGTTCAATGTAAAGTGATTTGGAAAAATCTTCATTATTAAAGACATTTTATTATCTAAAGAATTTCTAGAAACTGAAATAGTACTGCAGAAGAGAGAACAGGTTAGCCCTTTTGGTGAGTGTAACTTCTGAGCTTTCATATGATATAAACAGGTAGTGTTCTGTTGGTGTAGTATTGCTGGTATTGGCATTTTGTTGCTTTGAGAAAGGGATGTTGCATTGCAAGAATACTTGAGCAACAGATTGTTAAAGAATGGTGAATTATTTCATGGTTTTTGTATTTGTGTCTAATGCACATTTTATCATGATAGATACAATGCTTTTTTCTTTTTTTTTAGTGGTACCAGGGACCTAACTCAGGACCTTACACGTGCCAGGCAGGCATTTATGCTGCGGAGCTATCTCCTGGCCTGGTACAATAGATTATGTCGTTACAGTTTTCTAGAAAAGTCAGTTTCTTAGGAATTATTTTTCAGATCTTCAATAAATTTTTTTCTTTAAAAAAGAGTCCTTGAGGGCGGGGAAGATGGCTCAGTGGAATAAGCACTTCCCTGGCAAGCGCAAGGGCCTGAGTTCAATCCCCGGTTCCACCAAAAAAAAAAACCAAACCAACCCTAGAAAAGAGTCCTTGAGCAAGAGTTTACCATGCTTTTTATCAGTCTACAGCCTATTTACATAAAATGATTACAAATGTTATATCTAAATTTAACATCTGGTTTTGTGTGTAAAGATTTCATTAAAAGTGTGGTAAATGTTTTTAAAAATATATTACAATAAAAGATACACTGCCATTAATCCTCTTCAAAATATTACACCTCACTTCAAATATACTTATCCCATGTTCTTGCCACTTTCTGAAATAGTTCTGTAAGTTCTTTGTGTCTTTAGTTGCACTGTGATAGCTACCTCATTTGTCTTTTTTTTTTCCTTCCGTATTTTAGAGTAGGGTCTATAGGGTGTTTAGTCTCACTATTAGATTGGACTCATAATGGTATGCATATTTACAGCCTCCCAAAAGATGGGATTACAGGTGCAGGCCACCATGCCCATACTCTGTGCCCCAGGGGTGAGGCTGGCAGGGCAGGCCTGGGATCAAACCCTGGTCCCTGTGCCTGCTTAGAGGCACTTTAATCTGCTGAGCCATTTGGCTAGTCCATACCTCATTGTCTTAATTGAATGTATTCAAAACTTTGACCTTTCTTGATCATTTTTACCTTGAAGCCGAAGTTGTATAATGCCAGTTTCAGCTGAGGACAAACCAAAATGTTTTCACTTGCCTGCCTTTCCATTAGATGGCACTTAGCAGCAGCATTCAATATAGTTTTGATCACATCTTGTAGAAACTCACAAAAGAGGGCCTCAAAGACTGCTTCAGAAAGTGGCCAGAATGGTGGAATGCATGTTTGAAGTGAGAGGTGTTTTTATTTTTCCTTTTTGAGACATGAATTCTCTTTGTAGTCCAGTTTATCCTTGAGTGGATGGCAATCCTCCTCCTGCCTCAGCCTCCTGAGTTTGAGGATTATCAGCATGTGCCACCACACCTAGCCTGAAGTGAGAGTATTTATTCTGAGAGGATTAATTGCAATGTGTTTTTAGGTATAGTAAAATGTTTTATTTAAATATGCACTGTATCTATGGATCACATAGTTGGAATAGGAGACCTTATCACACAGCTTTGGGATGACAGCCAGTCTGTGGTCCGGTATACTCAGGTTAAGTCCTATGTGGAAATGTGCGCTGGAATCTTGACATAACTCTAGACATTATATGGGTTACTGTAATTTAAAGTTTTCTCTGGTGACTATAAATGCTAGTAGTCGAACATTTTTTCTTAGAAGTTCTTGTGGGCAGCCAGGTGTGGTAACACACACCTGTGATCCTAACACTCAGGAGTCTGGGGCCAAAGGATCACCAGGAGTTCAAAGCCAGCCTGGGCTACATAATGAGCTCAAGCCCAGCCTGAATTACATAATGTGACCCTATCTCAAAAAAGTTCTTGCAGGCATTACATTTACTCTTAGATTTATTTTTTTTAAATCAAAGTACTACTTTATTAAATGAGTTATTTTACACGGTATGAACATCAATATAATTACAATTGTGAAAAAATTTTTATAACAAGGATGGATTGATTTTCAGATTTCCAAATCAGAGTCAACTGTACCTTTACACAGAATTGTCTTTGCATGAAGCCCAAAAGGGGACAGCGTAAAAATGAATGTTTCTGTACCCCTTTATTTTTGCTGATCAACAGTTTGTTAGAAAAGCAGCTGCAGGTTTGTTACCTAAGGTCTGAGACAGTAGAAGACTCAAAGGTGCCATGAGTTCATTTGTAAACAATTTTATGCTTGCACATCAGCCACTTCTGGAGGAAGTGGGGTCTTAGGATGTTTGCTATCGAAGTGCTGCTTGAAAGTCTTAGGGTCTGGCATTTGTGTCCTGCAGACAGGGCAGGTGTATATTAAGGCAGCTTTGGCAGCAGCCTTTTGGTCATACACTTGTTTCTTCTTTTGTCCAGCCTGCTTTATGGCATTTATCTGCTGAGACTGAATCTTCTGCTGCTCACAAGCCCTTGATCTTGCCAGGCAAGCACTTATTCCACTGAGCTATCACCCCAGCCCCAACATATTTATAATTAATGTGTCTTTCACTTACTTTACGTATAAGTGATAGAACTGATGAATTATAATGTTTGGCAAGACTAGTATTCAAGTCTACAGATAGTATGTGTACAAAGATACTCAGGATTATTTTTTTTTCCCCTCCAGAACCGGGGATTGAACTCAAGCCCTTGTACTTGCTGGGGAAGTGCTTACTCCACTGAGTCATCTCCCTGGCCTCATTTGGGATTTTTTTTGTGTGTGTGGTTTTTTTTTTTTTTTTTTTTTTGTACTGGGAAATGAACCTGGGACCTGTGCTTGCTTGCCAGGGACAGTCTTGCATCCGGGAGGCCGCGCAGTACAAGAGGGCCAGGAGCTCGCGGAGGAAGGGTGGGGTATGCACCCAGCATCACTTTCCCCTCCTTCACCTGTGGAGAAGGGAAAAGAGGACCGCCAGGAGCACAACAGCCCTTGCCTCGCACACCTGCTGCCACCCCTGCGCGTGCCCACCACCCCCTGAACTTCAGTCGGGCCGTCCCGCCTAGATTTATTTTTTAGACTCTAGGTTTAGGGGTAGGTGCTGAGTTTCCTCACATCTCTCGGCATTTTATTGCTAATCTTATTCCTTGCCAACTGTATTAGTGTTTGATTTTCTTGAGAGTATTACTGCTTTCTTGGTTTTCACTTGTATTTTATTGATGGTCTGTCCTCTGGGACCATTTACTTCCACATAAAAAGATAATAGCATATCCCCTACCCACTCCCACACACTCCTCCACACCCCACCCCATCATGCAGAGCTGGTCATCGAGACCAGGCATGGTGGTGCATGCCTGCAGTTCCAGCACAGGGGAGGCTGAAACAGGAGGATCACTATGAGTCCAGACTGCATAGTGAGATCCTTTACCAAATACATAAAACTAAAAAAAAAGAAAGAAAGACAGTGCTGTCTTGCATTGCGACCTCTGCAGTGCTAGGACTTTGAGCCAGGGAGGTATGAGAGCCTTGTGTGCTGGGATAGGAGGATTAGAGTGAGTACTTGAAAGATGAGGATTTTCTTAGTCTTGATGTTTTCTCTAAGAAAATTACTTATATTGATGGATTTTATCTTTTTTTTTCTCTCTAGAAAAGCATTCATGTTTCATGTCCAAAGGAAAGTGCATCTTCTAAGTTTTTGGCACCATATACTATTTTTTCCAGGATTCATACAAAGAGTGTAAGTATGTTAATAAAAAAATATAACAGTGTGCTTTTTACCCCCTTCTGTCTGCTTATCTAGTGTCATGGATATATATATATATATATATATCTTTTTTTTTTGCATTTTAGGGAAAGGTCTGCAGGGTGTTCAGGGTCTCACTACTAGATTAGACTCCTAGTGATCTGCCTGTTTATGGCCTCTCAAGAACTTGGATTATAGACGTAGGCTATAAGCCCAGCCTCAGTTGCCTTCTCAGCATGCCCCTGTGGCAGGGCCAGCATGGCAGGCCCGAGATTAAACCCCTGCTCCCTGTGCCTGCTTGCTGGTGTTTTAATCTGCTGAGCTACTTAACTGGCCCTGGATCTTGCCAGGCAAGCACTTATTCCACTGAGCTATCACCCCAGCCCCAACATATTTATAATTAATGTGTCTTTCACCTACTTTATGTACAAGTGATAGAACTGATGAATTATAATGTTTGGCAAGACTAGTACTCAAGTCTACAGAGAGTATGTGTACAAAGGTACTCAGGATTTTTTTCCCCCCAAAACCGGGGATTGAACTCAGGCCCTTGTACTTGCTGGGAAAGTGCTTACTCCACTGAGCCATCTCCCTGGCCTCATTTGGGATTTTTTTTTTTTTTTTTTTTTTTTTTTTTTTTTTTGCGGAACCAGGGATTGAACTCAGACCCTTGTGCTTGCCAGGGAAGTGCTTATTGTAGTGAGCCATCTCCCCTGCCCCCTGGGATTTTTTTTGTTTGTTTGTTTTGTTTTTTGTACTGGGAAATGAACCCAGGACCTTGTGCTTGCCAGGCAGGCACTTGTAATCTTAGAGATTACATGAAATGTCCTTAAATAGGTTTTAACAAGCCACTTACTAGCTTTTGGGTAATGATAAAATAGCTGATGCTTATTACCTTGCCTCCTAGACAAGAATATTGTCTCAAAATTACAAATACACCATAATTAGGAATACATTGGTACCTTAGTTCATGAACTTAATTCTTTATACGATTCTGGTTACAAACTGAATTGGATGAGTTCCAAATCAAATTTTCCCATAAGGTCAACATTGAACTTAACTTTTGAATTTGATTTGGTTTTCATCAACTGGTTTGTGACCAGAATCATGGAAAGAATTAAGTTCATGAACTGAGGTTCCATGTAGCTTTATGATTTTGTAATAAAGTCCTTTCTACTATCAAGGGTGTGTGTGTGTGTGTGTGTGTGTGTGTGTGTGTGTGTGTGTGTGTGTGTGTTTTGTTTATGCCATTGAGCTATTTCCCAGGCTTCCTTGGGAATTTTTAAAGTAGAAATAAAAAGTGTTAGATACATTGATTGTATTAAAGCTTTCTAAGGGAAAAAAAAGCCTTTTAAGGGCCCGGGAGATAGTTCAGTGGCATAAATGCCTACCCGGCAAGCACAAGGTTCTTAGTTCAGTCTCTAGTACCAAAAATCAATCAGTCCTTCTAAGTCTTTGTGTTACATTTTTTATTTTTGTTTTTAAAATTAATTAGTTTTATGTATTTTATTTTAGGACAGGGTCTACAGGGTCTCACTACACAGATTGGACTCATAGTGATTCTCCTGTTTTCAGCCTTCCAAATGCTGGGATTATAGGTACACACCAGCATGCCCAATCTCACTCACTGTCTCAGGGCACCCCGGGGGGCAGGACTAGCATGGCTCACCAGGGATCGAACCCTGACTGCTGCACTCTGCCTAAGCAGCGTTTTAGATTGCTGAGCTATCAGGCTGGCCCAATTAGCTTTATTTGAGACAGGGTCTCTGTTTATAGTGCAGGCTGGTCTTGAAGTCACTGTATAGCCCAGGCTGGCCTCAAACTAGTGGAATCCTCCTGCCTTAGCATCCCAAATGCTAGTGTTACAGCCATGTGTCACCATGCCCAGCTTAATGTTACATTTTTAAAAAGCTATTTTTGCTGACTATGGAGGTATGTCTATAATCCCAACACTCAGAAAGATTGAGTTGAAGGACAGCCTGGGCTACATAGCAAGACCTTGTCTCAAAAATACTAAAAGAAAGGGGGAGAAGAATAAAAATTAATGTTTACTTTTATTGTAAAACAAATACATCTTTAGTAATGAAAATTTAGGACATCTAAAAAAAGTAAAAGAATGACTCATGTCTGTAAAGTTAATTATTATGAACCTTTGTTATATAGCCTTTATTTATTTATTTACTTTTTTTTTTATTTTTTTATTTTTTTGTTATTTTGAAACAGGGTCTCACTATGTAGTTCAGGCTGACCATAAGCTCACTTTGTAGCTCAGGCTGGTCTCAAACTCACAACAATCCTCCTGCTTTAGCCTCCTGAGTGCTGGGATTACAGGCATGCACCACCACGCCCAGCTTATTTACTTATTTTTGCAGAACCAGGGATTGAACTCAGGCCCTTGCGCTTGCCAGGGAAGCACTTATTCCACTGAGCCATATCCCTAGCCCCCTTTATTTATTTATTATTTTGTGTGTGTGTGTGTGTGTGTGTGTGTGTGAGAGAGAGAGAGAGAGAGAGAGAGAGAGAGAGACACTGAGGATTGAACTCAGGCCCTTGCGCTTCCCAGAGAAGCACTCCACTGAGCTATCTCCAGAGAAGCACTTATTCCACTGAGCCACCTCCCCAGCCCCATCCAATTTCATCATTTTGTGTTTTTATTAGGATAATGTCTATATGTGTATCCAGTTATACAGAGATACATGTGAAAATATTTTTGCTCCTCTTATTGCATTTTGAAGGGTTTTTTTTTGTAAAAAAAATTTTTAACACATTTAGAACAGGGTCTACAGGGTCTCACTATATAGATCGGACTCATGGTGATCCTCCTGCTTTCAGCCTCCCAAGTGTTGGGATTACAAATATGCTCCACCATGCCCAGTCTGAATTGCAGTCTCAGCGCACCCCAGGGGTGGGGTGAACACTGCATGCTGGGGACCAAACCCTGGCTGCTGCACTCTGCCTAATCAGGTGCTTTAGCTCGCTGAGCTATCTGGCCACCCCCCCCTTTTTTTTTGTAATTTAAAACATTTATTTATTTATTTGGTACAGCATCTCACTATGCAGCTTGGACTCATAGTGATCCTTGTACAAGTTTCAGCCTCTCCAGCATAAGGACTACAGGCATGCACCACCACACCTAGTTTTGGTGGCCAGCACAGTACACCTGATGTTCAGGGCCAGCACAGCATGTGGTACCAGGGATCAAACCTGGGTCCTTGCACTTGCCAGGCAGGCACTTAGACTGCCAAGCTATTACCCCAGCTGTGAAGGTTATCTTTGTGTTAAGCCATTTCCTAAGATTTAGGAGAAATATGCTAAAAAATAAAATGGCAAGTGGTGGAAACTAGAAATTGATTATGGGATGGGGTAGACCTTTTAGTTGAAGCCAGAGTCTGCATATGATTACAGGGATATCTTTTTGTTTGGAAGAGGTAATATCAAATGTAGGTTCTTTGGGAACATAATGTAAAGAAGCTTTGATGGGATGTGAAACAAAAGTGACTTAAATGTATTTTAAGGGAGCAAGCACATTTCATTCTTACACCATTGTTTTGTCTTTTGAACAGATAACATGCCTGGACATTTCCAGTGGAGGAGGACTTGGTGTATCTTCTAGTTCTGATGGGAGCATGAAAATCTGGCAGGCTTCCAATGGAGATCTCAGAGTAAGGATTTGAATATCACTTGGAGGGTAACTGGACTGAGTGACAGGGAAAAGAATGATCCATTGTAAAGATACAAGACAGTTGATATTTGTTTTCCTGTTTGTTCATCAGAGAACTATTCTTAAGATTAGTAATTTGTCAGATAGTGTGGGGTTGCAACAACTGAGCCAGACCAATTGGGTGTCTTAAATGGGTGAGCCCTTGGTTTAAACTGCCTTCTCTGGTTTCTAACACAGCATGGGTAGGCTGTTAGACTGAATATATGGCTAAGCTTCTACCTGTCTGAGTAAGAGTCACCGTACTTCTTCAGCTCCTAATTTTTAGAACTAGACTTGGGGATAATTGTGAGAGCCATGGAGTTCAGTGCTGTGACGTCTATATCTTAATCTCAAGAAAGAAAGCCAGCAACTCTTAGAACATTCCTTGGTAGGCAAGTGAACTAAGAACATTCTTCAGATAGCTTTTTTTTTTTTAAAGTAGCATGAAGGAATAGTTTATACGTATATCATATAAGGGACCAAAGTTATGGGAAACAAGAGAACTTTAAGTGATGGACAAGAGAACTGACATGGCTTTTTCTTTTGTTTTCCAGAGAGTGTTGGAAGGACATGTATTTGATGTGAATTGTTGTAGGTTTTTCCCATCAGGCCTTGTGGTTCTGAGTGGGGGAATGGATGCTCAGTTGAAGATTTGGTCAGTGGAAGATGCTAGCTGTGTGGCAACCTTCAAAGGGCACAAAGGAGGTAGGAAAAGTTTTTGTTATGGTCTCCATAACAAATCACTTTGATTGTAGAAACAGGAACTTGGCATAGTGATACATGCCTGTAATCCCAACAGTTACCTATAATCGCAGCATTTGGGAAGCTGAGGCAGGAAGATTGCTTTGAGTTTGATGGCAGCCTAGGGCTACATAGTGAGTTCAGAAACAGCAAGGAGTACATTAGTGAGACCTTGTCTCAAAAACCCAAAGCAAAATAAACTAAAAAGATAACGACAGAAGCCAGTTATTCATAGATGTGCAAATAAGTCATCTACCAGGCCATCTGGGTGAGGTATTTGCCCCAGGACTAGAAATACCTTTGCTAGTTAAGTCTTGTTATTGCTATGTAGAGCTGTCCTACACAGATGATTTCTTTCCTTAATTGATAAGGAGAAAAGGAAAGTCCTCCCCAGGGGATCATCTGCTTGTGTGCTAAGGAAAAAAGAGAGTAGGGCAGAGAAAAATCTGCATTTTCTTATTAGTCCTTTGGTTGTGGTGATAGTAAAGCCCAGGTGTGAATGACTTCATCACTGGATATCAAATATAGAGCTTGATGCTGTTGATTACCATCAGTTTAAATTATAGTTCATTTTTTAACAATGGATTATCCATAGAAGTAGATAATATCAGGCTGTAGAGGCAGACTGAGAATATCTTCCCACCGTAACTGATTAGTTGATTTGCTGAAAAAGACAAAAGTTAGGGATGTTTTATCTTTAATTAGAATATTAAGAAGGTAGTAAAAGGGCTAGGGAGATGGCTCTGTAGAATAAGCACTTTCCTGGCAAGTGTAAAGGCCTGAGTTCAATCCCCAGTTCTGCCCCCCCCCCCCCCCAAAAAGAAGGTAGTAAAACCATATGTAGTGGCACAGACCTGTAATTCCAGCATGCTGGAAAGTTCTGCCAGGACAATTGAAAGTTTGAGCCTACCATAGGCAGTTTAGTAAGAGCCCATCTGCAAAAAAAAAGAAAGAAAAGACAAAAGGAAGAAGGAGGAAGAAGAGAAGGAAAAGAAAAGGACAAAAAGACTATAAGATCGCAAGTTTGGAGATTTCCAAAGGTATTATATTAATCCAAATTATATTAAAAATATAGCAGTCTCAAATAATTCCTTATCTTACATTTCTCCATCAGAACCATAGCAACATTTTCTTTTTTTTTTTTTTTTTAATTGCCAAGAGCATTATTTTTGTTTGCATTTATTTTACATTTAATTTATTCCCATGCCATAAGTTTTTGTTCAGCTTCTTCTGGGATATCTTTTATTCTGTGCAACCTCCTCCTCTGGTTTAGGAACAGTTTGTTCCTTTTCAGTAAGGATCTTCTCACTATGGCAAGGGGAGCTCATGTATGGATTAATCCGGCCATGAGCTCTGTTAAGTGCGGCGGTGCATCTTGGGTGTTTTGTTCACCGGGATATGTTCAATAACCAGAGAATCTACATCTAGACCCTCAAGCTCAGCATTACTCTCTGCATTTTTAAGCATGTGCAGCAAAAATTCAGCACTCTTTTTGGGTCATGGACCCTGTGTCCAGTCCCACTGTTTGGTCTGGACACACCTACCAACTCCACCATTGTAATGCCAGAATGGCACACATTGCTTCTTTAATGTGACATCTTTCAGATATTTAGTGGTCTTTCAGATATACATACCCTTAATGACTTGGACAGCTTCACGTGTGTTCTTAAAGTAAACCTGAAAGATTTGAGACTCTTGATTTGCATGATTTTTGTGGGGTTTTCTGGGTCATGGAGTAGAGCCATTTTCACAGGTCACCACAGGCTGCTCACAGGAAGAACAAGAGCAGTGGTTTCTTGGAGAGTTCCCATAGCAACATTTTCTTGTGGCATTCACAGAAATGGTTTTACCTAGTGAACCCCACTGCACTGTACAACTACTAACTTGTAAAGATAAAATTTTAAGTTTTAATATTTCTTTATAACAATTTACCAGATTATATGCAGATGACCTGGCAAATACACAAGTAGGCTTTACCAAACAAATGGGTACATTGAGTGGGGACAGAAACAATATTTGAAACCTTCCTCACATTACTAAATTCATTACTTTTAAAGTAATGTTCAAGTCTAAGGAGTCAGCCAGTAGCTACATGGAATAGGAGAAACATTGGAAAATTCAACTTAGATCTGGCCCTCCTTCTGGACATGTAGGCCAAGGAAACTCTTGAGTGAAACAGAGACTGACTCCATGGTGAGCCTAACAAGGTGCATGTTCAGCATCAGAGTTCACTTAGCTTATGAGCACCTGGAGTCACTTACAGAGTAAGCTGCCACATGAATCATCACGTCTCCTCACCTTTGTAGTTGAAGTCTCCCTGACAATACATATGTGATCCCTAGCTTAGCTTGTTTGTAATCTGATAGAAACTTTTACTTGTATAGTTTTTTCTTTCTTTCTTTTTTTTTGGCAGAACCAGGGATTCAACTCAGACCCTTGCACTTGCCAGGCAAGTGCTTATTCTATTGAACTATTTTCCTGGCTCCATCTTTTTCTTTCTTATGGCTTTATAAGATATAAGATGTTTTCAGGGTGAGTGTAGGGACTTTGCAGTATAACAACCCTGACCTTTTTTCCTCATTGAAAGGAGAATGCTTCTCAGATTGAAGAGAGATGACATGAGGTCAGATCTAGGCTAATGTCTGTCAGTTATTGAATATTCTTTTTCACTTAGTTTTGTACAGTAGTCCCAGGTTTAAGGCTGCTTATTCTTCTATAACCCAGAACAATAGTCAGGATTAATTGCTGATTAATACCAATATAAGAGTCACTGGTCCAGACAAGTGGTTTCTAAGTGGCTCATTTTATTTTATTTTACTTTTTTTGTGGCTGGCTCAGCCTACCCTGGGGGCAGGGCTGGAACAGCATGTGGTACTGGGGATTGAACTGTGATCCCTGTGCACTTGCCTAAACTTGCCTAAGCAGGCACTTGACACCACTGAGCTATCTTGCTGGCCCCTAAATGGGTCATTTTAAATAATCTCTCAAGTTACAAAATTTTGAAGTATTTTTATAGTCACAGCCACAAACTGTTTGTAAAAATAGAATGAAAAATTATTATTATTATTACTAGGATATATATATATATATATATATACTTTTTTTTTTTTTTTTTCATCAGTGCTGGAGTCAAACCCAAGGTCTTATTCTACTACTGAGCCACATCCCCAGGTTGTATTTGCATTTGTTACCATTAATGGCTTCTCATAAGTGATGAGAAGATAAGAGAAGCAGAGGTAGACTTGGTGCCACCTGTTTATATTCCCAGCTTCTCTCTAGGCTCAGGCAGCAAGACTGTAAGATCAAGGCTAACCTGGGCAATTTAGTGAGACCTTGTCTCAAAATGAAACAAAAAAGGGCTATAGATACAGCTCAGTGTTAGAGTACTTGCCTAGCATGTAGTTGGACCTGGGTTTAGTTGCCAGTACCTATTAAACACAAAAGAAGCAGAGGATTGTGGTGAAAGAAAAATGAGATTCTTCATTGCCTAGGGTGTTTCTTATAAGCAAAACAAAAAAAAGCCATAAGGAAGCCTAGACTGAATGAACAGTCTGATGCTAATATTAGAGAACTGTTAGACACTTATTAAACAGTTCTGTATGTAGATCTGTTGCAAAGGATAAGCTTTGTTATTTTGTTGTTTCCCTTTCTAGGATGTAAAAACTTGATAGTAAGGGGGACAGTGTAGTACAATAGGTAAGTACAGGATTTGGAGGCAGATTTTGGTTTAAATCTTAATTTTGCCATTTACAAAGTGTGACCTTGGAAAATTACTTAATTTTTCTTTCTTTTTTTTTTTTACAAGACAGCATCACATGGATTCAGTGTCTGATGGCCTTAGCAGGAAGGTTGCTTCAGAACTTGGCACGAACCATGCCACTGTTTCCATGGGCCCGAGTTACTTTTCCCCAGATTACTCTGGTTTTGTTTGGTTTGCCACCTGGAGTCACTGTGTTGTTTTTTGCTTTGTACACATAAGCACATCTTTTGCCCAAATAGAATTCTGTTTCATCCCGGGCATAAACACCTTCAATTTTAAGGAGAACTGTGTGTTCCCTCTGGTTCCGGAGACCCTGCTTATAGCCAGCAAAAATGGCTTTGCACCACAGTCTTCCAGACATTGTTGCCTTTCAGAAGTCCTGTTCCCAGCAGGCCTCCCCAGACTCCAAGATGGCGGAAAAAGGAACTACTTAATTTTTCTAGAACTCAATTTCCTCATGTAAAATGAGGATAATAATAGTAAATGAGATGGATATAGCAGAATGCTCAGTATAATAAATACATAATAAGTATTTTTATTGTTTACCTAAAATACAAAATTGAGTTTTAATACTTGCTAGAAAATGGAGCCTGTGGCCTGTGATGTGTTAATATACTTGTCAAGACAAAAAGCAGAAATTGTTGTTTCTAATAGACATTTTCCAGTAGAAACAAATACAATTCTAGTTGATACATAATTGGTGCCTCTAAAATTTTACAAATATTCTTTAAAGATATATATGTGTTTAGTAATATTTTAAGACAGATGCTTAAAGGATTAGAATTTTTTTATTTTTTAATATACTTAGTACAGGTTCTACAGGGTCTCACTATGCAGCTCAGACTCATAATGATCCTCCTGTTTTCAGCCTCCCAACTGCTGTGATTACAGGCTCCTGTCACCATGCCCAGTCTCAGTTGCCATCTCAGTGCACCTTAGGGTTGGGGCCAGCCCTGCACTCCTGAGATCAGATCTGAGTCCTTGTACCTGTCTCTGTAGGTGCTTTAGTCTGCTGAGCTACCTGGCTAGTGCAGTTTTTTTTAATTAACAAACTAAGGTAAATTTTCTGTGTATATTCTGAATCTTTTTAATGGAAAAATAAATGTAGTTCTATGTCTCTAATATATGAATTAATTAGTTTTAAGTTAAATTGCCCAGGCCATCTAATTAAACTTCATGAGTTTGAACATATGATTTATAATCCTAATTTTGTTTAGTAAATATTACATCTTTTCATATTTTATGAGATTGAGACCAAATTAAGACCCCTCCTTCCCTCCTTCCTTCCTTCCTTCCTTCCTTCCTTCCTTCCTTCCTTCCTTCCTTCCTTCCTTCTTTCCTTCTTTTCTCTGTCTTTCTGTCTCCAAGTCTCTCATTTTTTTCCCATTTCATTTGACTAGTTGGTTGAGGATTGATTTCTGGGGTTTTTTGTTGTTGTTGCTTTGTTTTTTGTTTTTTCACTTTCTTTTATAGTGGAAATAATTTCAGGAAATCTGATTACTTAGGAAATCTATTAGTAGTAGTGAAGGGAGAAATTAAAATTTTAAATAAAAGCCTATCCAGATGCCTGCCAAGACCAAGCAGACATATTCAATAGGCCCGATAATAGAACATTCCTTCCTTGGTGTAAACCCCTGTCTTTGCTACCTTTTGTGTAGCTGATGGCCTTGTAATGTAACTTCGTTTATAACAGAGTACTTCTTCCTGTGTGTAACTCATTTTTATTTAACTGATGGCCTTGCAATGTGATTTGAGACTTTTAAACTCCTTTAGTGACCCGTTATGTCTCCCAACCCACCAATCAAAGGAGCCAACTGTGTCTTTTTATCTCTCCTCTTGCACTCCTTATGAAAGTTCCAGTGGGCCAGAGAGACAGCTTGAACAGTATAAACACCTGCCTGGCAAGTGCAAGGTCCCAAGTTCAATCTCCAGTACCACAAAAAAAAAAAAAAAAAAGAAAGAAAGAAAGAACACTGGGCAGGACTCTAACTCTTTGGGAAAGATACCAGTCAGGCCCACCAATGTAAATAGACTGTCTGCTAGACCTACTCGGTGCCATTTTTTCCCGGTGTTTGGTCTGTTTTGTGTAACAGTAGGAGCTTCCAGCCTCCTTTTTGTTCATCATCTGGGTCAGCCATTTTCTCACACAGGTGTGTACGTTGATTTCTAGCAACATTTAATATGACAGTGAAACTAGGTCATTTTAAGAGAGTAACTTGTCAAACATGTAGAAATAAGAATATCTAGGAAATCTAGAATATCTCTTTCTTACAGATACATATTTCAGTTATAGTTTTATCTAATGTTTTTTTCAGACTGGCTAAGAAGCCTACATGTGAGCTGGGTATGTTGTTTCTGTGTGATTTCTTCCTTCTCCTTTCTTTTTATTTCTCCCTTCTTTTCTTTCCCTCTTCCCCTTTCCCCATTCCTTTCCTCCTTTTCTCTGTCTTTCATTTTTTCCTCAATGTTATAGATTAAACTCAGGGCCTTCACAGTGAACTACATCTCTAACTCTCATTGTCTGTCAGTCTGTCTGTCTCCCCTCTCTCCATCTCCCTCTCCCCATTCTGTCTCTCCCTCCCTCTCCCTATTTCCCCCACCCCCAATCATTTTTTTTTTTGTTCTGAGACAAGATCTTGCCAAGTCACTAAGTTTTCTAGTTTGGGTCTGAACTTGTGACTGTCTCCCAGAGGCAGCTGAATTTTTTTTTTTCTTGGTGGAACTGGGGATTGAACTCAGGCCCTTGCACTTGCCAGGGAAGTGCTTATTCCACTGAGCCATTTCATCAGCCCCCTGAATTTTTTCTTAAAGGCAGATATCTTTTTTGACTTGATTTATATGCTGGTATCTATTTGGTTAGATATGTAAAGCCTTTTGTAGCTTCTAGTAGGTCTTAGCAATGGCTACTACTTTTACAAAGGCATTCTAGAAATCACTGCTTTCATAATATCTAAAGTAATTCCTACAGGGTTTCCATTTCTTTTTTTGGCAGAACCGGGAATTGAACTCAGGCCCTTACACTTGCCAGGGAAGTGCTTGTTCCACTGAGCGGTCTCCCCAGCCCCCAAGGGGTTCCCATTTCTCTAGGGTGCCTTTTATTACTGTCAGATGAGTATCAAACAATTAACACTAGATGTCATTTTGTAAGTGACATTTTATTAGAGAATGGTAATTTTCCACTCTTACACATAAAGGCAAATTTTCCAGATGGCACATCTTTGCTGAGTTTTACTAGAAATTTGTGTAAAGTTAATACTACTCACAGCTTCCTAGTTATGCTTTTCAGAATATATAAGCTTTTAGAATACATAAGCTTTCTTTGAATATATAGGTTCTTTAAGAAAAGCTTGATTCATTTCCATGGAATGCAATAACATTTTAAAATAGCAATGGTACTTTCCAATAAAGACAGGACCAGATCTTTGATTGCTTAATAAGAGGTTTAGGACCTTGCTAATGATTATTCTCTAGTAGTGTTCTCTCTCTTTTTTTTTTAATTCTTAAAATTTAATATTGACCAGGTACATTGTATAAAAATTGTAAACAGCACAATAAATATGATAAAACATCAGGTTCCTCTGGCCATGATGTGATTGATGATTCCTAGTACTAAGAGCACCAAGATCCTAGTGTAGCTATATTTTTGCTGAATATGTTATAAAGTTATAGTAGTCAGATTTTGAAAGTTCAAAATAACTTTTTTAACCAGGTACCAAATATTTTGTAAATACTGTAAAATAGTAGCAAACCACATAGCCTCTTAGATCAGTTTCTGAGAATTCTATTTAAACACTTTTCTATAAAGGCCTTTAGCCAATGGAAATGTATTTGTAAGAATTACATTTTATTTTTCTAACAGCTATTTTTAACCATGTAAATTGGATTTAATTTTTATTTAAAATTAGATCTCTTTGGAAAGTTACACTATAACTTTGGATCTTACCATTTTGCCTTTAATCATATTTTTCTCAGATCCTAAATTGGCTATTTTTTCAAATTGTGACATTTTCATAAACTTCATGAATTTATCTTTTTTTTTTATGTTTTTTCATCATTGCATACTGAGCCCAGGGCCACTCATTGAGCTCCATCCAGTTTATTCCCTCCCTCCTTCCCTCTCTCCCTCCTTCCCTCCCTCCTTCTCTCTCCACCCCCTTTCTCTCTCCCTTTCCCTTTTTTTCTTTTTCTTTTTCTTTCTTTTTAGACAGCCTCTTGCTCTGTAGTTCAGGCTGACCTGGAAATCATGGGTAATCCTGCCTCAGCCTGCCACATGCTGGGATTACAGGCATGCATCACCATTCCTGAGACTTTCAAACTGAAATTTCCAGTAATTTAGTTGATTAATGACATTGGACTATCACTTATGTATGTTTAGTTACCATGGAGTTTTTGTCACAGTTTATATATCTGAAGCCTTTTTTCTGTAGCAGGAATGTAGCAAGTCAAAAATGACTCATTAACCAAGTGACCTTTGGTCAGTTGTTGTTAATTAATATTTATTTAGGCACCTATAAAAGACTAGGTTACTTGCGTTTTAATAAAACAAATACTACATTCCTAAATCACCATAGGATTATTCTACCTTTTCACCCTATAGTCTTCATATCCATGACTAATTCTGGACTTTTATGTTATGTATTCCTGAGGCTAGAGCAGATATTGAGGTGATCAGTAATAACCTCAAAAATGATTAATTCCATGGATATTTTGGATATTGTACCACCCTGGGTCTTGAATTTGGTCTTCTTATTTAGTAGGCAGTCTCTTGTTAAGATGTGGTACAAGGGCTGGTCGATTGTGTGCTCAGTTCCCTGCTGGGCTCCTCTGACACTTCTGGCAAAAGTGGAGTGAGCACTGGCTCATTGCCGAGAGGTGCATTAGAAGGTTGCTGTCATCTTGGTCCTGCTGACACCTTGCCTTGTTCCACTTGCACCATTGGCTTGCCTTCTGGTGCAGGCTGTCAGTCCCCAGCTGACAGGCAACAGGCAGGGGTTGTCAAGTGAAGTCACACCTCTCATCACTTCCTTCTACCTCTGTGTGCTTGTAGCTGCCAGGTGGGAATGGAGGCTCAGTTCAGTGCAGGTCTGTGCTCACTGTACCTGGCTTAGCTATGGCGACTCAGACAAGGAGTAGAGAAGATCACTTCCTGTTCAGCCCTGCTGAAACCACAGTGGTAGGAAAATAACAGATTTTCTGCTGGTGTTTACTGGAGTAGGGTGGAAATGGCCAAGATATTCTGTTATTAGGCTAATTCTGTCCCAGTTTTTTGTTTGTTTGTTTTTGTTTTTAAGAAAGGAAAGGCTTACTTAGCTCACAGTTACTGGAGGTTTCAGTCCATACTCAGCTGGCTCCAAGGTAAAGCAGCACACTGGAAAGAGCAAGAGAGCAAAGGGAATCCCTGGGGTTGGGGAGATGGCTCAGTGGAATAAGCACTTCCCTGGCAGGTGCAAGGGCCTGAGTTCAATCCCTGGTTCCACAAAGAAAAAACAAAAGAATCCCTTCCCAGTATAAATGCTCTGTCTTCCTTGTCCTTAGCATTCCTTTATTACCTTGTCTGTCTCAGGAGCCCTTTTTCTCTTGCCAGGTATCCTGGATACGGCCATCGTGGACCGCGGGCGGAATGTGGTGTCTGGCTCTCGAGATGGAACAGCACGGCTTTGGGACTGCGGGCGTTCCACCTGCCTGGGAGTCCTTGTGGACTGTGGCTCTTCCATTAATGGAGTGGCAGTGGGTGCTGCTGACAACTCTATAAACCTTGGCTCTCCCGAGCAGATGCCCAGTAAATTGATGTTGATTATAAGCTAGTTTTATTTTCTTGAGTCCCCTTCACTATTTACCTCAATTTCTCCTGTTCTTTCTCATCCTTTCTTGCTCAGTAGTTCATATTTTAATTTTAACATATGATTAGTATGTATTTGATTGTCTATTGTTTCTGTTGCTTTGGAATCAACAAAGGAAGCATATGTCATAATGATTGTATTAAACTACAGTATAACTTAGCATAGAAGACTAATGTCTGTCAGCCATTTAGTGAAGCTGAGCATGGCAGTATGCACCTGTAATCCCAGAACTTTGAGAGAACGAGGTGGAAAGATCTCACGTTTGAGGCCAACCTTTGTATCTCAGTGGCTTAGAGAGAGCCTGGCTCAGAATTAAACAGAAGACACTAGGATATGCTTGGTATGGTGGTACACCCCTGTACTTCCAGTACTCAGGAGGCTGAGGCAGGAGGATTGCCCTAAGTTTGAGGCCACCTTAGTCTACATAGTGAGTTCAAGTCTAGCCTCAACTTTGTAGCAAGAGCCTGTCTCAAAAAAAAGGACTAGGGCTCAGTATAAAGGCCTTGAGTTGAATTCCTATCTATGATTTTAAAAAAAGTGATCAGTAATGTTCATCTATGATTTTTCTTTTTTTTAAAGAGTAAACAGATGAATAGTGGCTTATTTATACCATATAATGTAATAACACAACAAGGAGAATAACCAAACTAAAGTAATATACTGTAATAGGAATGAGTCTCCAAACTTTGTTTTGAGTGAAAAAAGTCAGAAGCCTGTGTTTTATTGCCTTTATATATGGACAAGGCTGCCCCCTAGGGCTGGTTATCAGTATGGTAGTCACTTATGGGATGCTGCTGACTCCAGGTAGAAAGGACAGTGCTTTAGAAGGCTGGTACCAGTCTATTTGCATAGCTTAGCAATAGTGAGAACCTGTTCAGTTTGCATTAATTTATCAAACTATATTCATGATTTTTTTTTTTGTCTTTTTTTGAGACAGGGTCTCACTATGCAGCTCAGGCTGGCCTTAAGCTCACTTTGTAGCTCAGGCTGGTCTCGAACTCACAACAATCCTCCTGCCTCAGCCTCCCGAGTGCTGGGATTACAGGCATGTGCCACCATGCCCGGCTTATATTCATGATTTGTGCACTTTTTTGTTTATATTTTATGTTTAAGTGAAGCATTTACATAGTATAAACTGATGGCCATCACTTTTAACAAGGCTTCATACATCACCAGGGCTGCTTTCTTGCAGTAACACAGAGCTAATAAATGGTCCATCTCAGCACTTCATTGGTATGACATTAGCACCAGTATTAGGGTAGAGAAAGAGACAAAGAGTCACGTAGGGCCGGAGAGATAGCTCAGTAGAATAAGTGCCTGTCTAGCAAGCGCAAGCTCGAGTTCAATCCCCAGTACCACAAAAAATAAAATAAAATTGGAATGAATTTTTAAAGGGCCAGGGAGATAGCTCAGTAGAATAAGTGCTTGCCTGGCAAGTGCAAGGGCCTGAGTTCAATCCCTGGTTCCACAAAAAAAAAAAAAAAAAAAGAATCTGTAGGTGTCAATTGTTTCTTTTTTTCTTTCTTTTTTTTTTTTTGTCAATTGTTTCTTAAAAAAATATAAAAAACTCTTCCAGATAGATAATAACTCATATTTCCATGCTAATTCTATGCATATTTTATAGCTATGGTAAGAAACAATGAGAGCTGGAAAGAATATATTTTGAATGGAAAAAAAAGCTATGCACTTTTTTGTTTTTGTATTTTAGGGGAGGGTCTACAGGGTGTTCAGGGTCTCACTACTAGATTGGACTTGTAATGATCTGCCTGTTTACAGCTTCCCACGAGCTGGGATTACAGGTGCACTGACTCTTCTTAATGCTAGGTTTTCAGAGCAAAGGGGCTTAACAGGTTCCTCTGCCTCCCAAGTGCTGGGACTATCACCATGTGCCCCCACAGCTGGCACACCTGAATTTGAGACACTTAGATGTCTGGTGAATAGCTCAGCCATACCTTGTCTAATGAGGTGTTTTTGAGTCCTCCAGTCTCTTTGCTCCCGCTTCAGAAAGTGATATGGTGCCAGTTGTGGCAGCGTGTGCCTGAGGCAGGAGAATTGCCATGAGTTTGAACCAGCCTGAGCTACATAGTTAGATTCTTTCTCAAAAATAAAAGTGATACCACTATTTATCCATTTGCTGAAGATCAAAACCTGAGAATAACTCATGTTCCACCCTCCCTTCATGTCCCACATCAGCAGTCACATCTCTTCCTTTAGTGTTTGCAGTTTTTCCACTGCTCCTTGCTCCTTTTCTTCCTCCCTCTCTCCCTCCTGCCAATACTTTGGTCTACTCTGTCATGCCTGTTGTCTGTTTTATTACCTGCACTGTTCTCCTAGAATCCATTCTCTTTAGAGCTATCATTGTGGTCATTAAAAACACATGATGGTGCACACCTGCAGTCCTGGCTACTCAGGAGCTTGAGGGAGGAGGATGGCAAGTTCAAGACCAGTCTGAACAACTTAGGAAGACCTTGTATCATAAAAAAAATTAAAATTAAAAAAACGAAAAAAACCACCTCTTTTTTTTTTTTTTCAGGGAAGTAATGGGGAGTAAACCCAGGGGCATTGTACCACTGAGCTACATACTCAGCCCCTGCTTTTGTGCCAGGAATCAAACTCAAGACCTTGGCACTTGACAGGCAGGCAGTTGTGCCACTCAGCTACATCCCTGGCCTTTTTTATAGTTTTTGAGACAAGGTCTTAGTAAATTGCCCAGGAGGAACTCAAATTTATAGTCCTTCTGCCTCAGTCTTGCTCAGGGCTAAGACTATAGGCCTATACCTTTATGCCAAGCTTCACTAAATGAGTTAGTCATTAGTCTTATCAGCTAAATTATACTGTATTTTAATATAGTAATTAGTATAGTTGTGTTTGTTGAGCATTTTTACAAGTGGTTAAAGTCCCATTTTTGTGATACTGGGATGAACCCAGAGTCTTTGTATTGAGCTCGCTCTTGCCTCTTGTACATTTTGAGGCAGTTGCACTAAATTGCTAAAATGCCTGGGTTGGGCTTGAATTTGTGTGATCCTCCTGCTTCTCAGTCGGATTATAGTTGCGCAGCACCACGTTTAGCTAATGTCATCGTTGTTAATTGCACAGATCTGTAAAGTTTTGAATTTTTTATTTTTTTAGGTCTGTAAGTTTTCACAAGTATATACAATTATATAAATAATACCACTGTGAGAAAATAGAATGTAACTTAAAAAAAGTAACCAGTACTCTCTAACATACACTATAGAGAGCAGACAGCTATCAGGGTCTGTCATTAATGTGGCTCATCCATCATGCAGGTGAGCGAGAGGTTGGGACAGAAGCGAAAATGCTGCTGTTGGCCCGGGAAGATAAGAAGCTTCAGTGCCTGGGACTACAGAGCAGGCAGCCGGCAAGTGGTTCCTATAAGACCTTTGAAGCCTGGAGTAACTGATTCTTAGCAAGCTGTTTAGAAACATTTCTGCTTGCTCCCTGTGTTCCCTTTGTGAGGAGGTTGTATGGCTGAGAGGAAGTATGTGGTGACCAAACATGGGGTGTGAAATGGGGCAGCATTTAAATCACAGATCTTAGCTCCTATTGGCTGACTTTGGAGAGCTTTCCTAGCCTCTCTGAGCCTAAGTTTTCTTATCACTAAACTGGGCATAATAGGACTTAATTCACAGGATTGTGATAAAGATGAAGTGCTTTGCGCCTTCATTGTTTTTTTAAAAAAAAAACAAAACAGGGTCTCCCTCTGCAGTTTAGGCTGTCCTTGGGCTCACTTTGTAGCCCAGGGTGGTATTGAACTTGCAACAATCCTTCTACCTCAGCCTCCTGAGTGCTGGGATTACAGGTGTGTTCCACTATACTTGACCCTTTGTGGGATTTTCAAAGTCACTTTCCAAGCTAGGCACAGTGGTGCACACCTATAATCCCAGCACTTGGAGGTTGAGGCAGGATAACTGCCATGAGTTTGCGGCCAACCTGGGCTATACAGCAAGACCCTACCACAAAAAAGAAAACCCTCAAAACAACCAAAGTCACTTTCCCTCTGTGTATCTTAATGTGCTATATTTAAAATGGTGTGTGTGTGTGTGTGTGTGTGTGTGTGTGTGTGTGTGTGTTAGATAGGATCTTGCAGTTCAGGCTGGCCTTGAGCTCACTTTGTATCCAGGCTGGTCTTGAACTCACAACAATCCTCATGCCTCAGCCTCCTGAGTGCTAGGATTGCAGGCATATGCTACCATGCCATCTTTATGCCAGGTGTTACTTCCAAAGGTGAGTCTGGTTTATTTATTTATTTTATATTTTCTTTTTGGAATATCTGAGGATGAAATTGTTAGATTGAGCTAACTTTTTTAGATATGGGAGATTTGTGATTCTTCACTATTAAGCTTTTTTTTCCTTTCCTACAAAGTATCCCCTTTGAAAGGCTGCTAGAAGTGATTATGAAGCAAAATGTAAACAGAAATGACAAATGCTTTTAGGGTGGAGGGTTGTGATGGAAAGGGAGAAAAGATTTTTGGTGAGAGGAGCCTATGAGTCAGACCTTTGCAGGGTATTAGTTTGAAAACTGTCACCTCAGCATACTGTTACATAAACTGCACCAGCTCTCAGCCAACCTCAGGACTTAAAATCCAACCAGGGCGACCTTCTTTTTTAGTTATGGGTCAGTGCCATTTCTTGCTCCAGATGCTCAGGGGGAAAGAAAGAATCTCTAAAAATAGTGAAATTCTCTCCTTTTTTGGAGTATGTTTATTCCAGGAAACAAATTAATCTTTAAACACTTTTGTCTCCTGTTGTTCCCAGGTCTTCCTCTTTATTGGCTCAGATGCTTTCAACTGCTGTACTTTTCTCTCTGGCTTCTTGCTATTGGCTGGAACACAGGATGGAAACATTTATCAGCTGGATGTGAGGAGTCCGAGGTACGTCACCATTCATTTGTATGATGCAGGTCTTCTACAGCATGGAATTTTTTTTATTGGCTTTAGTATTGATTTAGCCTAGCAGATAGATGACTACTGAGCTAAGAGAATGTTTTGCTATTGATAGTTTTTCCTTGTGGTGTGAGTTATCTGATTGTTCTTATTATTCCTGGAATTTAATTAGAAGGTAATTTGACTTCTGTCATGGTTGTCAAAACTGTAATAATTGCTTTGTAAATTAAATTTAAATAATAAAATAACTATTTAAAATGTTTGTATAAAATTTTTAACTTCGTGGAGCTCAGTAATTTTCTGTAAGCTATTAGACTTGCACTGGCCTAAGATTGAATGATCATTTTTAATTCATATGACAATTCTGTTCCTATTTAGCTTGATCATGGCCTATATAAAACAAGCTGCCTCGTGCTCTTAAAAATATTCAAAGAGGGCGAGGGTTGTAGCTCAGTGGTGCAGCATTAGCCTTGCAGACGCAAGACTGTGAGTTTAATTCCAATTCAAAAAACAGTAATAATAACAATATTCAAAGAGTAGAACATATGGCCACTGTGTTGCAGGATTTAATACTTTCTATGATTCAATCCTTTCATTTCCTTCATTTGTCCAACTAATACTTATCAAATGGCTTCTGGGGGTAACATTTTTATCTTCTGTTTAGTCTTGACAATTTTCAAATGGTATTTTATAACTAGTCTTAATTCTGTCTTCAAGTTTAAAAAAAGGTTAAAATATTGTTAGTATTGTTGTTTTTGACTCATATCAGGCCTCCTCTAAAAATGGGAGATTTTGGTGGTAACTTAGTTCATGTTTTGAAATTCACTTCAGGTAACTTACCAGATTTTGCCAGGAAAAAAGCTGTGAATGGTTTAAATTTTTCTCTACATGTGTCCTATTTCCTTTTAAAAAAAAAAATTGTTTTTAATCTTTTATTTATTTGGTACAGGGTCTGTAGGCAGCTTGGACTCACAGTGATCTTCCTGCCTCAGCCTCCCCAGTGCTAGGATTACATGTCCTTTTTCATTTTATGTGTTTATTACTGTATGTTGAATATAGTTAAGCACTGTTTTTAAAAAGTAAAATTTTCTGTACTCTGAATCATAGAGCTCCCGTACAGGTCATCCACAGATCAGGAGCACCAGTTCTATCCCTGCTGACTTTCAGAGATGGATTCATTGCTAGCCAAGGTAAGTACAGGATCAGTTTAGAGAGGTAATTCCTAGGAGTATTTGTACTTGTAGCTGTTTCCTTTGGGAAGAAGGCAAGATAGAATTTCTGTTAGTAACACCTAAAGGCAAAGAAAATGATATAACTGTTCTCAAGAGACAGTACTAAAGCCAATAGGAGAAAGTTATCAGGAGCCACACTTTGGTTCACTACATGGAAACATTGTCTGTTCCCTGAGAAAGAAGAGGCCTTTGAGGCAATCTGTGCCGGAGTGTGGAGGTAGACGGTGTAGTTGGTTGGCTTCTCCTCAGGAGTTTTCTGCATTGGCATGTTGGGCATGCATAATCTTCAAGCTTCTTTGGTTGTTTCTTTTCTTTTTAAATTTTAGGGCAGGGTATATGGGGTGTACAGGGTCTCATTGTGTAGATCAGACTTGTAGTGATCCTCCTGTTTACAGCCTCCCAAGTGCTGGGATTATAGGCGCATGCCACCATGCCCAGTCTCAATCACCTCTCAACGTAGTGGGGCCAGCACAGGAGGCCCAGAGATCGAACTCCCAGCCCCTGTATCTGCCTAAGCAGGCGCTTTAATCCACTGAGCTATTTGCCTGCCCCTAGTGAGGAAATTTAAGTTGTTAAGTGAACAATTTTTAAAAACCTTTTAGCACTGTTGATGTGGCTTAGTAATGGAGCACTTGCCTAGTATGTTTGAAGTTTGGGGATGTAGCTCATTATGAAGGTGCCAGCTTCAATCCTCAGTACTTTAAAGAGGCAAAGTAGCCTGGGAGATGGCTCAGTGGAATAAGCGCTTCCCTGGCAAGTGCAAGGGCCTGAGTTCGAAGCCTGGTACCGCAAAAAAAAAAATAAAAAAATAAAGAGGCAAAGTATTATCTCTCGTATACTGTTGATTGGAGTATACACTGATTATCAAATACATTTAGAAAGCAGGTTTTCAGATTTCAAAAAATTTGAAAAGGTAGATTTGATATGTTTAATTCTTGTCCAGGGTCTTAAAGTCTCTCTCTCTCTCTCTCTCTGTGTGTGTGTGTGTGTGTAGACAAAGTCTCTCTCTATAGTTCAGGCTAGCCTTGAATTCATAGCAGTCCTCCTGCCTCAGCCTCCCAGGTGCTGATATTTCTGGGATTGTAAGTGTGCACCATGTGTGTCTAACAAAGCTTTAATCTCAGTATAGAAAAGGTGCTTTGTATGAAGGCATTATTTTATACAGTATGCTTCTTACCATGTCAAATATTTTTTATTAAAATCTTGGAAGAATAGCCCAAAATATTAGCACTATGAGTAGTTCATTATCATGGTTTTCTTCAGTTTTAATATTTTCTTCAATGAGCTACAGTTTTTATAATGAATAAAACCTCAGCAAAAACCACCTTATTAAGTATTTCATAGATTTTTCCTGTTTCATTTATCCATGTTCTTCTGAGGAAATTAAAATTAAATATACTTTTTTATTTTTCCCCTGTAGGGCTTTGTGCATTCTGAGCAAGTGCTCTTCTGCTGAGCTATTCCCCCTGCCCAAGTTTAGCTATGATTTTATTTTTTGAACTGAGGGCTTTGTGCATTCTGAGCAAGTGCTCTTCTGCTGAGCTATTCCCCCTGCCCAAGTTTAGCTATAATTTTATTTTTCTTAGAATAATTTTTCTCCTTGTCATATATGTTCTCAGGTTCATAGCTTGAAGAATAATTTGGGAACATAAATTTTTCTTAAAACATTTGTATAGACAAGTTTTTTATTTAAAGTCATTCTCAAGGATAAGTTTGCAAATAAATGTGTAAGCCTTCAGTTGCTTGATGTATGCCTTTGGTGGGTGTTCCAGATGGCAGGCCCTGCTTCCCATTGATTCTGCACATGGCCTTCAAATACTGCCCAGGCCAGCATTCTAGGTAGCAGCAGCAGCAGCTGTAGGTCATTGTAGTTGCCCCACATGGGAAGACATACTTACTATTCTGTATCTTGTAATCATGTTCTAGGCCCACATTATCTTTAGTTATCAGAATTTTCTTTTGCCTTTTAGGTGATGGAAGCTGTTTTGTTGTTCAGCAAGATTTAGACTATGCCATTGAACTCACTGGAGCTGACTGTGACCCCGTGTACAAGGTACAGGCCTGAGAGAACACTAGGCCTGGGTGATTCCTGCCTGGGCTGTTGGGCTTTGAAGGGACTGAATCTGGCTGCCATGTGGTCATTAGGTGCTCTAAAGTGCTGCTTATATGATGGATAGAAAGAAATCACAGCTTTTGAGTCAGAAGAGATTTCATTATTTATTTAGGTTCTGGGGATCAAACTGGACCTTGTGCTTGTCATGCAGGCCCTTATGCCACTGAGCAATTTTCCTGACATAATTTCATCATTTTATGACTCTAAAAACTTGAAAAATTCCTTCAACTCCTCAGTTTTGTTAATCTGTCAAATGAGGGTAATAATGAGTCATATCAAAGTTCCTTCATAAATTAGCAGTTATTAAAACTCAAGACTGATTCATTCGATTAAGTGGAAAGAGAAAAATAAAATAATATTTATTGACCAGACATTGTACAAATATTAGTCAAATGGTATTATGTTACCATTTGAGGTATAGCTGTTATTCCCATTTTGTCTTACAATTTTCAAAAAGTTATACAATTAATGTATACCTATAAAAGTTCATGGTACATAATTATACAGATTAAAAGTCTGCTCTGAGACCTTCTTAGTTCCAGTTTTCTTTCTAGTGCTAACTAGTATTATTTTGCATATATCTTTAAGTCTGCTTTTAGAGAAACTTCACCCTTACCTGTGTGAATTTGTGCATTTGTATAAATAATATTATTATTACTTTTTTTTCTTTTTTTGGCAGAACCAGGGATTAAACTCATGCCCTTGCACTTGCCACAGAAGCACTTATTCCACTGAGCCATCTCCCCGACCCATAAATAATATTTTGCATATGTCTTTTTAGAGAAATTTCACCCTTCCATATGTATTTATGCATTTATCTAAATAATATTGTTTTATCGCTAGTTTGTAATTGGGCCCATTCTACATGCCCTGTAGCTTATTTATTTATTTTTATTTTATTTTTTGGTACTGGGAATCAAATTCACAACCTCATGCTTGCCAGTCAGGTGCTGTGCTATATCCCAGGCCTTTGCTGGGATTTATTTTTTATTTAACATTTTGGAACTTTTCCCAGGTAAATACATACAGATCTCTTTCATTTTTTAAAAGATCTATTTCATTTTTAAAAGTTCCTGTAGCGTTCTATGTTGTGAGCTAACATATCAGTTACCTTCTTCAAGGGAGGAAACTGAGACCCAAAAGTTTTGAGAAAGTTGCCCTTTCAATAAAAGTAGCTACATGCTACTTCAATAACAATTATAGAATGTGTGCTACTGCAGTGATGTTAGTGGGTTTTTTTTTTTTTTTTTTTTTTTTTTTTTTTTTTTTTTTTTTTTTTTTTTTTTTTTTTTTTTTTTTTTGTGGTTGTGCTTGCCAGGCAAGCGCTTATTCTACTAAGCCATCTCCCCAGCCCCTATGTTAGTGGTTCTTGTGTCCCTTTGAGAAGTTAAGTCCTCCTTGTTAAAAATGGCTTAATTTCAGAACTTTTACGCTTAGAATTTTATAAAGCCTAGGAATATCCAAGCCTATCAATAGACTCATATGATGTCATCCTCCCAGAGTGCAGATCTTCTGCATAACTACATAGAACTCTGATAGATTTGCATTCTACTTAGCTAATTAGCTTCTCTTCTACAGTCATAAGTGCACCCTTAGCCCTGGCCAGGGATTGTGTAAATATGTGTTATGGATGTAATCTTCTCTTGAAGCCTTCAGAGTCAAAGGTTTTTCAGACTCCCTTGGACTAATGGAGTCAATGACCATCCTCCATCTTTTTGAAATGGAAGGAGCCCAGACTTCTTTGAGCTGTGAATTTTTCTGTTCTAGGCAGCAGCATGGGAGAAGCAAATCTATACATGCTGTCGAGATGGTCTCTTGAGGCGTTATCAGCTTTCTGACCTCTGACCTCTTGGAAAGTGCCTGAAAAGCATTGACCCCTACCTACAATGAATGGAAACATCATCAACCCTTCCCAAGGTCTATGGCTCCCTTGGAGGTCCCAGCAAGTGAACCAACCTGGCCCATGTGGATTTAGCATCATAAGATCTACTTTGTTTTTTTTTTTTTTTTTTTCTTTTAAAAGGCAAAAATTTATTTAAGTATGAAACATAAATGGACTGAAGTAAAGTAAATCATGAAGAAGCTCACCTATGCTGGCTTGGTGTGCCGCATGCCTATCATCTCAGCACTATGGGACACTGAGCAAGGAGAAAATAAGCTTGATCCCACCTGGGGGAATTTAAAGACTTAACTATTTCAAAAGAAACAAAGCTTTTCAAGAACTGGAGATGTTGCTCAGTCCAGAGGTTCAATTCCCAGTACTTCTACCGCCACCCCCCAGAAAAGGGAGGAAGATGCAGCAATAGCGGCTACTCATGTCTGCTCACAGCCTTTACCCTTGCTTCTCCTTATGAACCCCCCACACCCTAGCCCCTCTCCACACAGGGCAAAGATCTGTATGTTTGCAGTTTGTTTTCACACCAAGTTGTGTTACATGTTTACAAGGAACAGAGGACTAAAAAGCCTATTCCCTGGAAGAAATAAATATTTGTAGAAACTTGAATTTGGAAAAGTTTATGAAAATTCTCTTACTCCAGTAAGAAGTCAATGAACAAAATGTAACTCCTTCCTCAGGAATCCTTGTTGGGCCAAGAGAAGGATGCTTGGCCATAGCAGTAAATATCCCATAAGCAGTGGTATGGGAGAGAGTCTTGTTTCTTGTACTCAAACTGCCCCATCATTGTAACTGAACAGACCCAGGCAAACTAACATAGTTAGTATCCTGTATTTAGGTGAGGAAGTAATCATGGCAAAGGCATTGGCTGGCACAGTGTGATTTCCGGAACTGGCATCAGTCTCACTCAAGAACTTCTTAGAAATCTGTGGTTCCCACCTTACCTGAATCAGAAATTCTGTGAGTCTAGCTTACAGCTCCAGGTGATTCTACTGCATGCTCAAGTCTAGAGGAGAAGACCCTGAAAGGCACTTTGGGAGCAGCTATACTCCAGGGCTGAGCCTAGGTGACAAGGCCAGAGGGGCTGCTGAGCACAGAGAGTGAAAGAGCATGAGTGTCGGGTCAGGAGCTTGTACTGACAGTGGGAACCAGTGAAGAATTTTAAGTAAATGAATGGCATGATCACCTCTTTTCCCTCCTAAATATGAAAAAGAAATTATAATTAGGGATATTCTCATTTATTTTCACTTAGTATCTCTGAGATCTTTCTAGCTCAGTCCATTTAGACCAGAGTATGGATACCATATTATTTATGCTTTACAGATTATTAGAGAAAGATTTCTTGGAAGATGCAACACTTGAGCTGGGCCATACAGGCTCAGGTTTTATTAAAGGGAGGAAGATTGCTCCTGGCTGGAGTAGTAATATGGTTGAGAGTTCTTAGTGGTATATTCTTATGTAATTTTATTTTTAATGCATTTAATACAGGGTCTCACTACATAGATCAGACTTGTAGTGATTTTTCCTGTTGTCAGCCTCCCAAGGGCTGGGATTACAGGTACACACCACCACACCCAGTCTCAGTTGCTGTCTCTGTGCTCACTGGGGACCCAGCCAGCACAGCACACTGGGGATCAAACCCTGGCCACTGCACTCTACCTAAGGAGGCACTTTAGTCTGCTGAACTATCTGTCCGGCCCTCTCAGAACCGGGGATTGAACTCAGGCCCTTGTACTTGCCAGGCAAGCACTTATTCCACTGAGCCATCTCCCCGGACTTTTTTTTTTTTTTTTAATTTCGTGTAATTCTTAAAACCATACTGTAACATTTAGGTGTGAAACTCTAGTTTGTGAGGTATCACAAGGGAGTTTCATCCTAACTTTAAATCCCATTTCTTGCTACAGCATCTTGTTGTTTATACCTAAACCAAAATGTAAAATATTGCAATTTATTAAGTATATATAAATCTTTTGAAAAAGCAAATGGTGATATTCCCATTTTATTTAGATAAGGAAACAGGCTCAAGGAATTCAGTACCAGAGCCTTGATCAGTCTCCAGATTCTCTGCTTCTTATCATGTAGCCCCATGATGGCAGGGAGGGAAGAAGGGGATGGGTGGACATGGGATGTAGCCCAGCCCACCCCACGAGTGTATGTCCTCATTCTAAGGCTCGTTCTCCTTTCTTGCCATCATATTCATGAGCTTTGCCATAGGTTTCAGGAGTTGATACCCTGGTAGTGAGAGATGCAGTGTCTGTTGACATCTGCTCTGAAGTCCAGACCCAAACAAGGAGCAGAGGCCCCACTTGCTTGCAGATGCTCCGTAGATTGCTGTGTACTGTGAGTGAAAGGAGCCCCGTGTTCAATATGTGGAGCACTTTTCCTTTAGGGCTGAGAAGTGCATTCTGGATAAGGACACAGGGCAACTCCCCATCCTACAGGCCAAATGAAATCCTGTGCTAAAACTTGGTTTCTTGCTGCCCTCTAGTGACTTTTCAGAGGCATAAAGCTGGCAGTTAATCTTTGCCAGACATACATACAACAGGTAAGATTTTTTAAAAATGCTTTTTTCTTGTTTCTCTTTTTTGTGTTTTTTTTTTTTTTATGATTGTTTTGTTTCTGTTTTTTATTTTAAAATTTCTTTTATTTTTTTTTTAAAGATTTCTTCCCAGCACTCAGGAGGCTGAGGCAGGAGGATCGTCACAAGTTTGAGGCCAAGGTGGACTACATAGTGTCTAAGACCAGGCTAAACTGCTTAATGAAACCATGTATCAAAAAGACAAAAAAATAATAATAATAATATTTCTTTTTTGAAGAAGTCTCTTTGTACATATATTCTATATTATTTTTTCTTTTTACATAATTTCAAGCTTACAGGAAAGTTTTAAAAATTGCACTAAGAATTCCAGTATTTCTCTGTCTAGATCTCCAGGTTGTTAACTTATTGTTTGCTTTATCATTATCTTTTTCTAAACATTTACAGGTTAGGTGCTGTGTATATATTTTCTGACTCATCTGAGAGCTGTTTCTCTTAGATGCTTCAGGACACATTTGGCAAGATTAAGGACTCCTCCTTCATCACCAGAATGTAACTGTCAGAGCAGGGAAGTTGGTGCTGACACATTGCTGTTAACAGTCTGCAGGTGTCATTATTGAAGCTGCTGGTTTCCTTAGCAACATCCTTTCTAATCACCCTTTCCTCTGTGGCCCAGGATTCAGTCAGCGATTGCATGTTGAATTTATTTGCTATCTGAAGCACCTTCTCTGTTTTCACTTATCAAAATCCTGATGTCTTTTTTTTTTTTTCACCTAACTCTCTGAGACTACTTCATTATCAGCAAACAAGTAGATGGAATTAAGTAATTCCACTGACTCTTTTCAGCTCTAAAAGTCTATATCAAGACTTGTATATCTGATGTTTTCTACATATGTCTATTATATAAAGCTGTCTCATGTTAAATGCTTATTTTTTCTTAAATGTATTGCCCTGTAACTTTTTTTTTATGAGCAGAATAGATTTATTGAGGGAAAGAGAGCTCCTGTCTGAGAGAGGGACAGGAGGGTTGCCCGAGTGGGTAGTTCCCCCAAAATCCTGGTGTCTTTTGAAGCATAGGCCAGTTTAGGGAAGGGCCCCTACTCTGTGTAGGTCTGATGTTTTCTCAGATTTAGGTTATGTGTTTTGCAAGAACACCAGAGAAGAGATTCTGTGTCCTAAGAGCTACACAGTGCCACTTTGTTCCATAACAGATGATGTCAATGTACAGACAGGACAGGGAGACAGCAGCCCCAGCCTGAGGTCTTAGCAGTCCTGTCCTGTTTGGCAGACAGAAGCCTTTCTATAGATATATCATGGGAACCTGGGCACCTCTGGAAGCCTGAGCTAAAAGCTAAATTGGATCTTCATAGTGTTTGCATTGCTTTTGCAGGCAAATCCTGGGGTCCTTTCCAAGATTGGGGTGGGCAATGTTGGCAAGTCCACTGCACTTGCAGGTGACTCCCTCTAGACCTCATACTTAACCTTTTTGGACTTTATGGGCCTTGACACCCTCAGCACATGTTGACCTTGGTGATTTTGCCTGTGTCATCTTCAGGCCCTATTTGTGTTTCTTGGCAAAGCACGTGTGCCTCAGAAACTTGAAGTCCATGCCCTCAAATGGTTCATACTGTGATCAGTCCTCTACAAGGGGTTGAACATAAGGCCTTATACATGCTAGAGAATTCCATCTTCCACCAAGGCAAATCCCTGAACCTTTCTGTAGGGATCTTTTGGTCTCTAAACATAGTCTGTTGTACGTTGGAGAAACAGCAGCATGAATGAGGAAAAGACAGACAAGAGGACAAGAGGTAAGTCAGGTAGTGACTCATCTGCCTGGTTGGTGATATGACTCCCAGAACAAGAGTGTGGGCATTTATATATACCTTTATAGTTAGTAACACATAGCAAGTTTGCTTAGTGACTGATAGCTGACATTGGCCAGTCAGAATGTTTCTCTCAGGACTGAGGTAGCTTGATTGCTTTAGCCACTGAGGCCTAGTCCCACTTACACACATTTGACAAATTTCCAGCTTCCATGGCTACCAATATATCCCCCTATTTTGTTGTGTCATAGATGGGAGGAGTCCTTAATCTTGCCAAATGTGTCCATTGCAGTTAGAAAAGCTGTGTTTAGAGAACTGTTGAGAAGACTTTTTCATTCTTGATACCAGCACAAAGATTTTAGGTACTTGAATTCAGCAGTGTAACCCTACATAGTTCAATAGTCCATAACAGTAGTGAGTTGTCAGTATAGCTGGCAGTTGTCAGAAGTTCTTAGTGACATGGGCCTTTTAAAGCTTAGCACATTATTATGGCATTACTTTTCACATCTTGTGGTTACGCTTTTCTGCTGGATAGTTAAGACCAAGTTAAAGTAAGACCTGTATAAATACAAATTTAACCTTTGCTATCTAACAAGGTCAATTAAATCTCACCAGGATTTACCTTGGAACCATGTTCTTCTGTCAGTGTCAGCCATCTGGGTGGGTCACTGCTATTGCTTGACCTATGAAAGCCTGAGACATTTTTATTTCTCTCTAGGTGACTCTCCTTAGGCACACTGTACATCATTGATCATTTTCCTCTGTGGCCCCATTATCTCCTTGACCAGAAAATTAGAGACTCAACTGAGTTATAGGCTGTCACAGTAAAGGTTCTCTTATATTCTGACCTGCAAGGGCTAGGACCAAAATACTGGCTATCCTTTTAGCTTGTCTATATACTTGTTGGTCGCCAAACTTTAGTTTTTGGCTTTTTGTTTGTTTGGTTTTTTGGTGGAACTGGGGATTGAACTCAGGCCCTTGCACTTGTCAGAGAAGCGCTTATTCTACTGAGCCATCTCCCCAGCCCCTCCAAACTTTTGATGTTAAACATCCAGAAAAGGGGCTGGGGAGATGGCTTAGTGGAATAAGCAAGTGCAAGGGCCTGAGTTCAATCCCCGGTTCCACCAAAAAATACAGAAAAGAAGTTTAATGATGTTACCCTCTAATAGAGATAGTAAGGTTAATATTACTATTTATCTGAATATCAAACACCTTTGGCGTAAAATCAAACTTATTTTTTAACAACCATAGATATTCTAATATTGAAATGCCTATAGAATATTAAAAGACAACAATTACATATTTTAACACAGAAATTTAGAAACTTTGGAGTTGGCTATGTACATTGCTAGCATTGAAAATTTGTTAGGTTCAAGATAGTGCCACTCAGCAAAAATAAAACATCCAGTGATCAGAGCCAGAGGGACAGCTGGCACACACAGTGGCTGCTGTGGCTGCACACAGAGGCCATGGCTACAGAGCCCTAGCCCCTTTGAAGCTTGGGGAAGGGATGTGGGCCTGATAAAACCCATTCCAGGTATTAAGACAATTAAGGGGCCAGAGAGAAGGGTCGTGGAATAAGCGCTTTCCTGGCAAGTTCAAGGGCCTGAGTTCAATCCCTAGTTCCACAAAAAGAAAGAAAGAAAGAAACAATAAGACAGTTAAGCTGCTGCTAGCAGCTTGCTCAGCCCCCAGGCCAAAGAGGAAAAGCAGCAACCAGAGGCAGAGCCTCAGTACAAAGAACTCTCCAGGTTTTAGTTGATGTCATCCATGCTGATTATGCAAGGAAACCAAAGTTATAATTTGTCTACCCAAACCATTGTTTAAACTATACCGCACTCTTAAACCACTCAGTTGATCATTCTTTGATTTTAAAAAATGTATAATTATTAAAAAATATTGGATTAAAAAAAATTAAAGGAAAAACGTTTTAAAGGACTTTTCAAATGCAAGTGTGGGTGGCCTCCAGGTAGGGTAGCTACAAAGGTGTGGGGCGATTGCTCAGGAAAGGAGCTTACTCTCTCCATTACATTGACACAAAAAGAAGTTTTTGCATTTTCTAGTAAGGTGATTAAATTGAAAGGCTGTCTCCATCCTAAAGATAAACAGTTTGCTTATATTAGGGGGGACTGGAGCGATTAGTTCAGTGGCCTAAACACCTGCGTGGCAAGCACAAGGACCCAGCTTTGATTGAAGGGAGACCCTGTACCAGTTAATTAGATTTTTTTTTAAGTTTAAAAAAATAAAATACATTTCCTAAGATTTTCAATAATGGGGATATTTTAAAAGATTACTTCAAGCTTGATTGCTTGTTTTACAGTTCTAAATTAAAATTGGGGGCACCATTTAAGAACTTTGGCAGACTGGGTAGCCTGCAGGACTTTGATAAGTTCTAACCTTCCTTAGCCCCCAGCACACAGGCGTGGGGGCTTCTGCTGGTGCCGGCCCAAGCTTTTAAGAACTTAGGAGGACTCTGAGTGGCCTTCAGAACCCAGGAGAGCTGTGAGCTGTGGGCCCAGTGCTTGTGGGTGAAGAACTTTCTTGCAGCCATTTAAGAACTTTGGTGGACTCTGGATGACCTGAGAAACTCTGGGTGATTACTCGGAGCTTCAGAAATTCCAAAAAGTAGGAACAAGTGGCAATGTCAGTCCTCTGGCCCAACCAGAACGAATCCAGGAGCCAAAGACCTACAAGAACTTGGAAATCACACACCTAAAATTTCTGAAATGATAGCAACTAAAGTAAAGAAACAAGTCTGTCAGGCTATGGAAGATGTAAGATCATACATAATCTCTCAGGTCCAAAAAGAAATGACAATAACTGAAAGCATTGCTTCAGCACAGCTGAATAAGACATAGATTAAAAAAAAAAAAAAAAGATTTAAAAAAGAATACAAAAATGATGGAAACACTGAATGAACAATACAGGTAAGAATTAAAACAGGTATAAAAAAAGTTTGATATTTTACAAACAAATATAGAGGTTTGGAGTCCAATCTAAAAGCAGTGTAGGCTGGAAGACAATTATGAAAATAGTGTTCTTGTTTCTTGTACAATGGAAACGGGAGTTTCTTTTCTTCTTTTACTTTTTTTTTTTGGCAGAACCAGGGATTGAACTCAGGCCCTTGCGCTTGCCAGGGAAGCGCTTATTCCACTGAGCCATCTCCCTGGCCCCCACAAGGGAGTTCCTTTTCAAAATGGTCACAAACTGTGAGAGCCACAGTGTTCTGAGATCCAATGGAGCCAGAGCCCTGTGTGGGGATGCATGTTATCAACCAGCACAGAGGAAGCTGAGGCAGAATTGACACTACCTGCTTGGGCTACACAGCGAGTTTGAGGCCAGCTTGGAATGTGAAGGGAGACCTAACTCAGCAGAAAAGAGCCTGACTCTTAGGTAAATCCTAATTCTTAGGTATAAGTCATAGTATTTAGAATTGATGGTTGTATATGCAAGTGATTGGTAATAACATTTTATGAAATGGATGGAGAGACTTAAACCTTTTTCTCATCATTCTCCTATACAATTATGTACCAATATGTAGGCATATTGGTTTAGTTTGCATAGAAATTTTCATTTTACATGTTTCTGAATTACACATTTTGACATTTTATGGCTTTTTTAGAAGTAGGGAATTGCATTTTTAAAAACTTTTCCTGTTTTATGCAAGTATATTTGTTCACAAAGACTACTTGTATACATTTTTAAGTGAGAAATGTAAGAAACAAGGCTTCAAAGGCAGGTTTGTGAAACATTTTGCATAAGGTATAGCTACACATGGCCAATCTATCTCGGAGCCGCCTTCATAGCTTGTGAGTTAAAAATTGTATTTATATTTTAAATGGTTTTTAAAAAGAAAAGTATAAATATGAAAATTAATGACCAAAAAATAAATAAAAGCAGTGTAGGGTCAGGGAGATGGCTCACTAGAATAAGTGCTTGCCTGGCAAGTGCAAGGGCCCGAGTTCATCCCTGGTTCTGCCAAAAAATAAAAGTACGGTAGTTTAAATAACTTGATTTTGACATTCCATTTAAATAATAAAAGGCCTAGTGATGGCCTCCAAAGGGGTACAAGCTATGATAACTTCTGCATATTTGGGTCAACTTATCCAATAAAGATATAATGTGCCCCAAACTGTTCATGATTTTCAGGCTTTATTTGTTAACATTAATTGCCTCCATCTTATTGACTACCCTTCAGATAAGTTAATTTGCATTTTTTCACAGTCATATTAGGTTAAGTGAGGAAATGCATAGTTTCCTCTTCCAAAATACAGCATACAGGTTTCCCACTGTATAATCAAGAGTTAATTACAAAAAAGGGGGAGAGGACTCAATCCGTCCAACTTCACTTGTCAGTATACACTATTAAATTTTTTAAATTCTACAAAAGATGATCCTACAGCAGCAGTAAGAATTCCATCAAGGCCCAGTGTTCTCCGGTCCTGGCCCACCACTCCAGACCCAGCACAGCCTGCCTGGTGAGTGAGAACTTCCAGGCCCGCCTGGGGCATACAGGCCTGGGGTGAAACTTTGCAACTGAAATCCCTGAACTGAGAGTAGGGTTAAAACCATGCAGCTAATCCAGAAGCAGAGCATCTTGTCAAAGGGGTACAACAGGCTCGCTTCCAAGGACAGCAACAGGAAGGAGGTGAGCACAGCAGCCAGACCCAAGCCAGGCAAAACTGCATAAATTAGAACTTGGTGTAACAATACCAGAATTTCATAGGGTGCTAAGGTTAGAACTGCAGCAAAACTTGTAGAGGTCAGAGGTCAGAGCTATAAGTCATAAAAACAAGGAGCCAAATGTAATCTCAGGCCTCGAGCCCACCAATGATAAGTTCAGAGGATGCTAGTGCAGCTAAAATGAATGAATTAACAGAGTCAGAAGCAAGAAAACAACAGCAGAAAGGTATAGAGGAATTCAGACCAGAATTAACACCTGAAATAAAGAAATTTTTGAATACATAGCATCAGAAGCAATGAATCAAATCCAGAAACATATGAGGGAAACCGAATGTCCACCCAGAACAAGTGCAGAAAACACTATTCCAGCTGAATATGAATTAACAGTGTCGCAGGCAAAGAATAACAAAAAGGTGAGGAACTCAGAGCAGAAATAATTTTGAAATAAAAAAAATATTTGAAATCATAACATCTGAAGTAGAGAATTCCAGAAATATATGGAGAAAACCCAATTTGGATAGAACTCTGCAGTAAAAGAATTAATAGCTACCTCTAATGAAGGCATTGACAAAAAAATAGAGGAGATTAGAACTATGATGGATTCCTTGAATGAGCAATACCAGAAAGAAATAGATTGAATGAAGCAGAGTCAAAGAGATATAGAAAACTTTAAATCTCAATCATGAGTCTACAAAACCGTTTGAGTGTAAACGAAGACAGAGTCAGATCTTGAAGATGCTGGTGCAGCTAGTGAAAAGGTGAGAAAAAATGACTAGGATGCAGGAAAAAATCCATCACATGCAAGATGATGCCAAGATGAACAATGTGAGACTAATAGGCATCAATGAGAAAGAAGGAGTCAATACAAATTATATAAGAAGAATATGGGCAGAAATAATAGCAGAAAACTTTCCAAATATGAGGAGAAATCTAGCATTCAGGTAACCGAAGCATACAGAATGCCAAATAACTTCATTCGACCCAACTAAAAACACACCGAGACATAATAGTCAAGATCCCAGAAAGTCAACACAAGAATACTATACTGAAACCTGCTAGAGAAAAGAAACAGATACATTTGAAGGAAAACCCATCAGAATTACAACCAATTTTCTCTTCACAAACCATGAAGGCAAGGAGACCATGGAGCAGAATTATTCAAGTCCAATATCCTGCAAAACTCTCAAATTTGATGGAGAAGTGAAATACTTCCATGACAAAGAACAACTAAAGAATTTCATGACGACAAAGCCATCCCTACACAGGCTCCTGAAAAATGTTCTAGAGAGGGACCATAATGACCAGAACTCCACAAATGAGAGCAGAAGGAACCCACTAAATAGGGAAAATAAACACAGGACAAAAAGGAGTAAACAACAGCAGGTAAATAACATGACAATCATAAGTCAACACATTTCAGTTATAACCATCAATGTAAATGGACTCAATTCACCAATTAAGAGAAATAGACTGGCACAGTGGATTAGGAAACAAAACATAACAGTATGCTGTATACAAGAAACACACTTAACTCAAAAGGACATTCATAGGCTTAAAGTCAAAGGATGGAAAACAATACTACATGCCCCAGCACCTCAGAAAAAAGCAGGGGTAGCAATCTTGTTCTCAGATAGTTGTTTCTTAACTTCAAAAAAGAATGATCAAATGAAACAAAGAAGGCCACTATATACTAGGTAGGGGAAGAATTCAACAGGAACAGGTAACACTCATAAATATCTATGCACCAAACACGGGAACACCCAACTATGTAAAATCTTAATGCACATGAAGAAGCTAATATCCAATACCACAATCTTAACAGGAGTCCTAAATACCCCCTTATCTCACAAAGACAGGTCAACTAGACAAAAAATTAGCGAAGAACTAGTACAACTGAACCAGAGCCTGGAACAAATGGGCTTGGTGGACATATACAGACTGTTCCACCCAACCACAGCTGAATACACTTTTTTCTCAGCTGCACATGGGTCATTCTCTAAAATAGACCACAAACTGGTCCATAGGTCATGCTTAAGAGTATGCAAGAAAACAAATTATCCCATGCATATTATCTGACCACAGTGCAATGAAACTGGAAATAAATAACAAAAGAAACCAGAAAACACCCCTAAATACATGGAAATTAAACAACACCCTACTCAGCAATCAGTGGGTTACAGATGAAATTAAGAGATTCAACAATATCTACAATTTTTTTTTTTTTTTGTCTTTTTTTTGAGACAGGGTCTCATTGTGCAGTTCAGACTGGCCTTGAGCTCACTTTGTAGCTCAGGCTGGTCTCGAACTCACAACAATCCTCCTGCCTCAGCCTCCCGAGTGCTGGGATTACAGGCATGCGCCACCACGCCCGGCTAATATCTACAATTTAATGAAAATTCAACCACAACTTACTGGAATTTATGGGATGTGATGAAAGCAGTTCTCCGAGGGAAATTCATAGCTATAAACTCACACATTAGGAAAACAGAATGGGAACAAATAAACACATTAATGCACCACCTCCAACATCTAGAAAAGGAAGAGCAAACCAAACCCAGAGCCCAAAGACAAGAAGAAATCATAAAGATTAGAGCAGAAATTAATTCAATTGAGACAAAAACTGTTCAAAGAATCAATGAATCAAAAAGCTGGTTCTTTGAAAGACTAAATAAAATTGATAGGCCACTAGCTTTCCTCATCAAAAAGAGGAAAGAAAAAATTAAAATACAAGAAATAAGGAAAGAAAAGGGTGAAATCACCACAGACCCAATGGAATTCAGAAGATTGTCAATAGCTACTTTGACAATCTTTATGCTCACAGAATAGAAGACATAGAAGAAATGGACAGATTCCTAGAAAGTACAAATTACCAAAACTGAAGAAGATAGAACAACTCTTATTAAACCAATAACAGCCAATAAAATATGAAATGCAATAAAAATCTTGCCAACAAAGAAAAGTCCAGGTCCTGATTGATTCACAGTTGACTTCTACAAGAAATTGACAGAAGATATAATCCCTACACTCCAGAAACTCTTCAATGAAATTGAAAAGGAAGCAGTCCTCTCAAAATCATTCCTGGAGGCAAGTATTATACTGATTCCAAAACCAGGGAAAGACACAACTAAAAAAGAGAACTACAGGCCAATCTCCATCATGAACATAGATGCAGAAATCCTCAATAAAATCCTAGCAAAAAGAATACAACAAATCATCAAGAAGATCATACACTATGACCAGGTAGGATTCATCCAAGGTATGCAAATATAGTTCAATATTTGAAAATCTATAAATGTAATACACTATCAATAGAGCAAAAACTAAAAATCACATGATCCTCTCAATTGATGCAGAAAAGGCTTTTGACAAAGTCCAACATTCATTCATGTTCAAAATCCTCCAGAAAATTGGAATAGAAGACCTCTACTTCAATTTGATAAAATTGACAACCCAATGACTAATATAATTCTAAACAGGGAAAAACTGAAATCTTTTACTCTTAGATCTCGTACAAAACAAAGATGTCCTCTATCACACCTCCTATTCAGTATAGTTTTGGAATCATTAGCTACAGCCATCAGACAAGAGGGAGAAATAAAAGGAATAAGAATAGGTAAAGAAGAAAAATTATCACTATTTGTAGATGACATGATACTTTACTTGGAAGACCCAAAAAAAAAACTGCCAAGAAGCTACTAGAATTGATACACAAAATTCAGTAGCATAGCAGGATACAAAGTCAATACTCAAAAGTCAATAGCATTCCTGTACACAGATAACAAACTCACTGAGAGGGAAACGATAGAAACAATACCTTTTACAATAGCACCATGGAAAATGAAATATCTTGGAATTCATCTAACTAAAGAAAAAGATCTTTTCATGGAAAATTATACTACTCTGAAAAAAGATCATAGAAGATTTCAGAAAATGGAAAGATATACCCTGTTCCTGGATAGGAAGAACCAACGTTGTGAAGTTGGCCATACTCCCAAAATTGATGTACAGATTCAATGCAATCCCCATCAAACTACCAACAAAATACCTCCCAGACCTAGAGAAAATCTTACAATTTATTTGGAGCCAGAAAAGACCTAGAATAGCAAAGGCAATCCTGGGCAACAAACACAAGTCAGGAGGCATTACAATTCCTGACTTGAAATTATACTACAAAGCTACTGTGATAAAATCAGCATGATATTGGCAACAAAATAGACCTGAGGACCAATGGAATAGACTAGAAGATGCAGAGGCCTCTACGAACACACTCAACCACTTGATCTTCGACAAAGGGGCCAAACATGCTTACTGGAAGAAAGACAGCCTCTTTAACAAATGGTGCTGGAAAAATTGGCTCTCCATATGTTGAAAACTAAAACTTGACCCAGGTCTATCACCATGCACTAAGCTAAAGTCAAAATGGATTGAAGATCTTAACATTAAAACAGAAACATTCAATCTTCTGGAAGAGAAAGTAGGAGAAACTCTTGAAGACATAGGGGTAGGCAAAGAGTTCATGAATAAACATGTATTCACATGGGAAACACTTGAAAGAATTAACTGGGACCACCTATTATTGAGAAGTTTTTGCATGTCAAAAGAAATTACCAACAAAGTAAAAAGAAAACCCACAAATTTTGAAAAAATACTAACTCATAAGCAGTCAGACAAAGGTCTGCTCTCTAGAATTTATAAAGAACTAAAATATATCAGGGTCCCTAAATTTAAAGACCCAATTCAGAAATGGACATCTGAGATGAACACATACTTCTCAGAGGACCAAATTAAAGAAGCGAATAAATATATGAAAAAATGCTCCACATCACTAGTCATCCATGAAATGCAAATTAAAACAGCACTGAGATACCATCTCACTCCAGAAAGAATGGCTATCATAAAGAAATCAACCAACAACAAATGTTGGAGAGGTTGTGGGGAAAAGGGAACCCTTCTCCACTGCTGGTGGGACTGTAGACTGGTGCAACCATTATGGAAATCAGTGTAGAGATTCCTTAAGAAACTAGGTCTGGAAATCCCATTCAAGCCAGCTATCCCCCTGCAGGGAATTTTCTGAGAGAAACTGAAAACATCATATCATAAGGATATATGTGTACCTATGTTTATAG